>JAKSZP010009783.1:0-54322 GCA_022478985.1 Massospora cicadina
ATTTGTGGATGGTCCTGACAAAATATTAATTAAAACCAACTGTCATATTATATCCTTTGATTTTTTGACTAATAATTTAGTTGGCAACCATTGCTGAACAATAAGTTGCTTTAACAACCATCAATTTTCTAATCAGCAAGTGAGATGGATAATGTGGTCAACCAAATTTCTAACATCAGATCAAACCAACTTCCACCTATTCTGAATTCCCTCACTCCTCTCATTTTTAACTACTGAGTACCATAACTACTGAAAGAAATTTGATAATAAGGGATTGTTTTGTCACCATTTTAAATATTAAATAAAATAACTTAATTAAGTTATTTGTTGTTATTTAAGTCATTAAAATTGTTAAAAAAAGCGGTTAAGAGTTTTAGTACTACAACATCTGCTATACTGTTGAAATTCTGTGACAAAAGCACCTGAAAGCATTAAAAGTGCCAGGATTACAACACTAACAATTAACTAACAATGCTTCATGTTTGATGACAGGAAGTGCAATCTGTTCCAATAAAGGTTCATTTAAAACCAAGACTTTGTTTAGTTAAAAATATATATCAACCTGTTTCCTAGTATAAAAAACATCACTAGTAAAAATCTAGTAAACCCAAGAACAAAGTAACTCTATTAGTGATTTTCATATATACATGGGTGACTTATGGCAATTTAATGCCCACCTATCAGAGATCATTGGCATCAGTCGCTGACAACCATTTTTTTGATTTATCCATAGCATTAATTTTTTTTAAATCTTAGTAAGTATATAATAAGAACTGATTGAATATACACAGCATTAATTGCCAGTAGTCCTAAAGCCCTAGGCAACAAATGGAAATAAAATGCCCACATATTGAAAGCCTTATCATTGGTTAATGAAGAACGACCTTACTAAACTGTATCAGCCTACATCATTTGATATGCTATTGGCCAGAGTTCTAATACTCAATTCCCAAAGTTGTGGTGATTGCACCTGCAAGTCTTGTAAACTAAAAGCTATTGGGGGTTTGGCTGATACCTTGTGGAAGTCTGATCATTACATTAGTCATAATCAATCCCTCAATTGACATAATTGCTAATTTGGAGCTTACTTCACAAAGTATTAGAGTCATTGAAATAAATCCAATTGATTGAATGCTAATATGGAGATTCCATCTCAGAAGCCTAAAAGTCATTGACACTAATTAGTAAAATCAGGATTTATCCTTGATTTATAAAGGCACTATTATTAAACATTTTAAAAAACATAAACAGGCTAAAATTCCAACAGTAACTAATCAGAATTACTGGTTTATACAAAAAAATCTTCCAAGTTGAAACATAGTTAATTCCTATTCATTTGATGAAAAAAAAGCTGTTTAAGATGTTTACTCAGCTATCATTCTCTTGATATACATGATTTCGTCCTATAAATTATTATGACAAGGGGAATAACATAAGTTAGTAATTTTTAACTTTGGTAAAAAAACAGATTAACACTAAGTAAACTATATTTTGTTTTTTATAAAATCTATTTGGTTTACATAAACTTTGTTTGCTGTGCTTAGGAAACATATCTGCTCTTTTTTATAAATTTATGTATCTTGTGTTTATTACAATTAGTCTGACCAACCATATAAATAATTGAACTATTATATGTAATTTTAAGTTTAACCAATATGCATACTAAGGCTTTGATCAACTTTTTTGCTATGTCAATGTTGATATATAGTAACTTTTATGGATTACCTCATCCATGTACCCATATTTTTATATGTAGTTGCCAATATGTAGTATTAAATTACTATTAGTTACCTTGCCTTAGTGCCTCCAATTTTCAGTGTTTATAATTAATATCAAATTTTAATACACACTTTTTTACTCTCAATTACCATAATAAGATAATTTCTTTTCCCTGCAGGTCTGGTTTTGTATCATCTATATTTCTCTATATTATCTGCTATCTTGCCCTGAAACAGAACAAACTCAACTTAATAGGTTCATATTGCTTTGACCAACACTTGTGTCTTGTTATTGGCTGATTGCTACTACACTATAATCTTGACTTCTTTCCAAGCAATTGTGGCTGTCAGGAGAGTTTCTATAACTCTCCCATCCCCAGCGAGGTGGTGCACAGTGCACAGCCACACCTCCAGGGAACTAATCATCAGTATTATGGTGAGCATAGCCCTGCAGAGGGTGCTGGAGCTAAAGTAACACATGGCAAGGGTGTTCAATGTGGTATATATTAATAGATAGCAAACAAATAACAAGAGTTGAGTGGACCCCAAAGATGAGCCCGTATTGTCATGTTCACATGACTTTATTGAGGGTACCAACTGTCTAGACAAGGCTGGATGTCAGGAGTCCAAAAAGGTCAAGATTCAGGATCTTTCTGACCTAAAGCAAACCATTTACCAATGCTGGGTTTAGGCCAGATATGCCCAGGTTGGTCCAGGGGAAGTTCATAATGCCCAGCCCTGTGTTACTGCAGTGGCATTAAAATGGATAATTTACCTTTAAAATGACAACAGTTCAATTTGGTTACTCAGTGAACTGGGGTTTGAAACCTGTTCAATTTCAAAATTTCTGACTCATGTCAGCCTTGCCTTCAATCAATAATTTGAGATTGGTCAATCTCTAGTTATAGTATCCAGGCAGATGGAAGTGTGCACTTATTAATGCACCTGGGCTTAGCACCACTTCCACTGATCAATTTCTTCTTATATTATTGTTTAAGTATAATTCCTTAAGACCAACTTTCCTTGGTGGTCAACTTACAATAAAAACCTTGTTAGTTTCCATTTTTTATGTTAAATTAGGTAAACCTGTGCATGGGCATCTTTGGGGAGGTTCTTAACAACATCAACCCTTTTATTTGCTTTAAATTAACAATTGCAGTTGGTGCACCACTGGGTCACCATGGTACTCTCCATACCAAGGCACCCAAGCCCTCCAGCCCAGATCACCACTGAGATATGGACTCCTCTTTGGGGTCCACCCAAGTCTTGTTGTTGGTTTGTTTTTATTAATATATACCATGTCAAACACCCTTGCCCTGTGTTTTTTAGATCTATCACCCTCTGTGAAAATATACTTATAACCATACTAACAACGAGTTTCCTGGTGTTGTGGCTGTGCACAACGCACCACCTTGCTGGAAACTGGTAAGTTATATTTACTCTCCTGACACATATCTGAATGGTGATCTGGGCTGGAGTACTTGGGTGCCTCAGTCTGGAGGGGACCAGGGTAGCCCAGTGGTGCACCAGATGTGGTAGTTAATTTTGTGCAAATAAATGGCTGATGTTGTTAGAGACCTCCCCAAAGAGGTCTGTGCACAGGTTTGCTCAAATTAATATATTAAAAATGTAAACTAACGGGATTTTATTAATAAGGAAGATGACCAACAAGGAAAGTTGGTCTTGAGAACCATACCTTAAACAAGGGGAGGCAAGTTGTCAATTAAGGAAAATGGTCTCAAGCCTAAACAAACTAATTGGTATGTCCTATCATTGGCCAGTGTACTGTAGCTCAAGATTGAATGAACTCAAGTGATTGATTACAAGCTGAGCCATCCCAATTTGGAAATGTTGAAAATTGAATGGGTTTCAAACCCCCATTATCCGAGCAACCAAACCAAATTGTCATTGTTTAGAGTGTAATTAGTCCATTTTAATACCACTACCATAACACAGGGCTGGGCATAACACAGGGCTGGGCATAACACACTTCTCCTGGACCAACCAGGGCATATCTGGCCTGCACCCAGCATTGATCCAAGGTGTGCTTTAAGTCATGGACCTCCTGTAGCTTGACCTTTTTTGACTCTTGACGCCCAGCCTTATTTTGGCATTTAGTTCACTCAATGAAGTCATGTAAACATGTCAGTGGCACTTCAAGTGACAAACACAGAAAGTACTTCTATCAAGAAATTTCAGCAATGGAAAGAAGGTATAGGGGCAAAAGGATCTCATCTATGCTTGCATATAAATGTTAGAATGTCATTATAAATGCCCAAAAGTAGACTAAACAAAAAAACAGAATGCTCCAGTGAATTTTTAACTATATAAGAGTCTGAAGAGAAGAGTTTTGTACATATATATATATCTAAAAAAGCTAAAAAAGATTCTGGTTTCATATCCTTGCCCTAAACTTCCATTTTGTTAGTATTTACTATTTTTGGAAAGGAAAGAAACAAATTTAATTTATTTGTAGACCAACGTTATTTAAGATTAGAGAAGTGGTATATATAATATGATATTATATATTTAGAATTTACAAATCATTTTAAATAGTATTTTTGTTTGTATATAAAGTACTTATTATTTCATATCATAATATACTTTAGATAAGATCATATCTGCTTCCCTTTTGTTGGACATTCTCCTTCTTGACTTAAGCAAAAGAATGTTGGAGGTATTAGTGCTCCCAAATCTGCAACCATGATTGGCCCATCACCTGCCCAATCTTCAAATAATATTGTGGATATCAATAATATGAGTACCCACAGCGAAAAGACCTTACCGGATTCTTGGTGGAATCCTAACTATTGGAAAAATATGGTTTATCACAAAAATCAGCTTAAAAAGGTAAATACTAATAATAGGATTACTCCAACTTCTCGTCCAAATTTAAGGTGTTCAATACCACCCAAGTCTGCCCACCGCCGAGGTGAGAAGGTTTTGCCCATTGATGATTGGGTGCAAATTAACCAATCATTACCACTTGGATCTGAACCCTCCTGAGGTGAGAAGATTTTACCCGTTGATGATTGAGTACAAATTAACCAATCATTACCACACAAGTCTGACCACCGCCAAGGTGAGAAGATATTACTCAAAGATGATAGGGTGCAATTTAAACAATCATTACCACATGAGTCTGACCACCACTGAGGTGAAAAGATTTTACTTGCTGGTGATTGGATACAATTCATCAAATTGTTACCACATGAGTCAGTTTTGCCTCAAAAAATTTATCTTTGATCTGATAAGCTGAAAGCCTATATTTCCTAATTTAGATAACTCAGCTTTATATTCTTTTGCCTCTTATACCCATGGTCTCAAAATCTGAACTAGTTTAAATAGGAAAAACTAGTATCGAGAAAAGGACCTTTCTTGGTTTTGCCCCGCTTAAAACAATAAAAAACATAAAAACTTTAATAAAGCATTATTTTATACTTCTATTAAAAAGTAAGATTCTCACTCTGAGAAAACATTTGAGGCATCCATTGGTGGATTCCACAAACTGGTGCTCACTACAGGGGTCACCCTGAATACTTCAATAAGTATTAAAGTATTAAGGCAATGGAGGCTGTCAACGTGAGCAGCTCTCCTGAATTATGATAGGTCACTTTTGTGAAGCAACTAGCCAGCTCTTTCTCCCATCTCAAAAAGCTAGAGCAACAGCCATTTAAATTACCTATAAAAGAAAGATACACCCCGGGTGAAGGGAGCATTGCTTCCTTTCTGTATGTTTATGAAGCTGCAATGGATGGCGTCACTGACAAACAAAAAGTTCAGTACGTTCTTCCCTGTTTAAGCCGCAAAGCCCAAGAGCTGATTGTTCCTCACCTGGATCCTCAGCACATCTGGCCAGATGTTAAGAAGGCCCTCTTGGCTGAATTCGGATCTGAGTAGAGCTTATACTGGGAAAAACAGGCTTTTATGTGCCTTACTATGTATGAGGGTGAAACCCTCTTTAGTTATGCTGAGCAGTTCTATCTCGCTGCTCAAAGGCTGGCTACATCTAACCTGCTTACCCTGGATGACGCTATCACCGCCATATTAACAGGGTTAGCTTTACAACCCTCTCTCGCCAGGCATATCATATCAGTTAAACGCCACCTCACAACTTTCCGTGATATAAAGAGGCTTTGTTAGATGTCACCCATATTCTTTTAGGTGAGCTGCAGCCTATTAAACCGTTGGAGGTGAGGCCACCTGTGCCTATTCTCCCTGCAAAACCTGCTGCTTTGGTGTGACTTAAACTGGACATCCCTCATTCATGCAAAGCGGAGATCCCTACTGTGGTTTCCCCTTCAGCTCAGTCAATAGGTGCGCGCTCTAAGGGTATATCCTCCAGAACTACTGGGGTTGTGAAAATGCCAGTTAAAGTGAAGCTGATTACCCCACCTCTCATGGTTGTCTCCCCCACTCCAATTACAACCTTGCCTGTGGTTGATATATACCCCTGAGGCTGACTCTGAGGGGGTTACAATGATGATGGGTACTACATATTGGGAGCTCCCGCGGAAGTGGAGGTCCCTGATTGCCTAAACACCAAAGGAGTAGATGAAACTACCATACCAAAGGATACTTACCTCCGTTAAGTTATAGGTTGTATGGAAACTTTTGACACAGCCAGCGACGCTGATCAGCTTCTATCGAGCTTAATTCATCCTTTACACCAAGGAACAGGAACAGGGAAAAGAAATGTCAACATAGGGAAAGGCACACCTATTGCTAACAAATCTCATGCGCTTGACTCATCTAAACAACTTATGTCAGTACCTCGCGTTACTAATACCCCAGGGGATGATTTTGAGGGGGTATGGATAAGGTTGGCTATTATGTTGTAGGAGTACCTGCTGAAGTGGAAGTCCCCAATTGCTTGAATGTTGGAGAAGTGGATGAAGCCACCATACCTGAAGAGACATATCTCTACCAAGTTCTAGGGGAGCCAGTCAATATCAATACTACCAGCAATACAGATGAGGTGCTGTCTCACCTTATTCGCTCTATCCAGCATGGCCATACCATGAAGTCCATCCAGGAAAATTACCCCAATACCGCCTGCAAATTAACCTCCAATTTCCATCTTAAGGAGGTCTTAGCGCTATCACCCACTTCTGGGGGGATACTTATGAAGTTTGAAGTGGTTATCCAAAAGGTTTGGGTGATGGCTATCTTAGATACAGTCTCCCTGGTGAATGTAATCTCCTCCAAGTTGATGAAAAAGATCCAACTTGCACCTGACTTGGAGTACAACCAAGACTTTGGAACTGCTGGTCCTACCAACGCCCGTGCACTGGGTGCTTACTTGTCCCTTCCCATTCATATTGGGAAGCTTATTCTATTGGCCCCCACAATGGCTCTGGATAATAATGATTATGAGATGCTTATAGGTACTCAGTTTATGATGGAATATGATGGCATTATCAATATGAAGCAAGGGTTCTTGTCATTGCTCAATTATGAAGTCCCCTTAGTTCTAGCCCATGAAGAACCCAGCAAAGAGGAATACTCTTGCATGGATGAGTACCCCTCTTCTGCTTTGCCTTTACATTATGACACCTCCAGGCGCAACACTAAGAAATGCCCAATTCAGTGGAGGCTAGCAATGATATTCCAATTTTTGGCAGATGAGGTGGTGATTAAGCTAGGTGAACAATGAGTGGTTGACATGAAAGTCATATCCCAAAATCCCTTCAATCTCTTAAGTGAGGCTGACTTCGAAGGAGAAGTTCAGGCTCCCAAAGTACAGCTTAAAAAAGAGAAGTTTATCTCTAAGCCCATAGAGGCAGCTGTTTCTTGTTCCAAGTCTCAAGAGAATCACTCTTCTAAGGATGCCACCCCTTACAGACCTCAGTCTAAACCTTTGCACACTGAGGTGAAAAATTATATGCTAGAAAGTCTAGTCAAGCAAAAACAGTGACTAAAAAAGGCCAAGCTGCCAATGAGCTCTGAGCTCCTCTACCTTCTTACCAAGTGCCAGATAGGGTTTTATATTACCACAATTGCATAACTCCCCTAAGTGGCAAACTTGGATCAAACTGGGAGGGGCCATTTACTATCATGTATAAGAGAGGAAATGAGTATTCTATAAAGTCTTTGGCTACAAGAATTATCATAAAATGGGTACATGGCCACTTCTTACAACCCTACACCCCTCCTAACATTCTTGAGGGGGGCAATGTCAGATATTCTCCTTCTCAACTTAAATAAAAGAATGTTGGAGGTATTAATACTCCCAAATCTGCAACCATGATTGGCCTATCACCTGCCCAATCTTCAAATAATATTGTGGATATCAATAATATGAGTACCCACAGCAAAAGGACCTTACCGGATTCTCGGTGGAATTTTAACTATTAGAAAAATATGGTTTATTATAAAAATCAGCTTAAAAAGGTAAATACTAATAATAGGATTACTATGACTTCTCAGCCAAATTTGAGGTGTTTGATACCACCCAAGTCTGCCCACCACCGAGGTGAGAAGGTTTTACCCATTGATGATTGGGTACAAATTAACCAATCATTACCACACAAGTCTGACCACCACTGAGGTGAGAAGATATTACTTGACAATGATAGGGTAAAAATTAACTAATCATTACCACCCAAGTCTGACCACTGCTGAGGTGAAAAGATATTACTCGATGATGATAGGGTGCAATTTAACCAATCATTACCACATGAGTCTGACTACCACCAAGATAAAAAGATTTTACTTGCTGGTGATTGAATATAATTCATCAAATCATTACCACATAGGTCAGTTTTACCTCAAAAAATTTATCTTTGATCTGATAAGCTGAAAGCCTATATTTCCTAATTTAGATAACTCAGCTTTATATTCTTTTGCCTCTTATACCCATGGTCTCAAAATCTGAACTAGTTTAAATAGGAAAAACTAGTATCAAGAAAAGGACCTTTCTTGGTTTTGCCCTGCTTAAAACAATAAAAAACATAAAAACTTTAATAAAGCATTATTTTATACTTCTATTAAAAAGTAAGATTCTCACTCTGAGAAAATATTTGTGGCATCTATCGGTGGATCCCACACCTTTTATTTTTTTGATAAAATATATTTTTATAGTATACTTGTTAAATCAATAACATCGGTATCTGTTAAATGAGATAAATATAAACTAATAATTCTAAAGCAATCTGTCTAAAATGTAACAAAACCTATTAATACCTCTGGTTTACTTTTACTGCTTGTAGTCAAATTACTTAAATGCAAATACTAAGATTTTATATCTATCATTTACTGGGTATTACTCCTAATAAATATATTGTAAGGTAAACGTATGCAAGTTTCTTTGTATATTCTAAAATTAACCTACTTAAAAGATATTTAACTTTGACCTCTACCACTGCCCCCGAGTTCGATTCCGGTACAGGAACTTTGGGTAGGGGACGATTATGACTGTGTTGGATTTGCGCGCCAATGCCCCGAACCGAGATAGCGAATAGCAAAGGCGGTTCATGGAGTTCCTGGCCTATCATACGCTGCGCATGGAGGTTTTTCGGATTTTATCCTCCTTTCCCATTCGTTCGATTTCCCCTCAATCGGTGCGGTATCGTCCCCAGGTCGGCTCACCTCGAATAAAATTTAATAAAATATATTTAACTTATATAATGCTTTATTTAAGGTTTTGTATAAAAATATATTTATGATTAGGTCATAATAGAGCTACTATAGCTGTTGGCATAAAAGCAAAATACTACTATGAAAGCTGAGCCTCAACTAATGAACTCTGAATGTGTTTTGAATAAGTGGTTTATTAACCACTAGAAACGAAATATCGACCGATGTGATTTCGCAACAGCTTTAGAGTATAAAAAAGCTCCCTCACAGGGAATCGAACCCTGGCCGCCACGGTGAGAGCGTGGAATCCTAGCCACTGGACCACGAGGGACACAATAAAATACCAATTTGTATATTTATGCTTATTGATATAATTTGTGACTTATTATAATACGGTAAAGTGATCTTTCTTTGCACAATCTTAATATATATAAAAATCATTTTATGTTGTATGTATGTTTGTATGTATATGGAAGACACATTATCTCTTGAAAGAATGAACCAAAAATCACCAAACTTAGCACAAAAAAACTATAAATTTAGGGAACGGTCATAGGTTTTTTTTTTAAAATTAAATAAATGTTATAAAAGTTATATATAAGAATGAAAAAGTTTTTGTTTCTAATGGCAATCGTATATCATTTTGGGTGAGCGTTTTGGTTTTTAACCGACTTTGAAAAAGGAGAAGGTTCTCAATTCGATCTGTATGTATGTTTTTTATTTTTTTTCTGTTTGTTCGTGCATAACTGAAAATACTGGACCAATTTGAATGATCATCTTCAAAAATAGAGGATGCTCCAACTTAGGTCCCATTTTACTTTTGTAAGTATTGGTCAAGTATCTGCCCATTAATTTAGTAGGTATATCAAAATGGGCTCAGAAGCGATGGATTTCAATTGTGAGACCAGTTCATCGTTGGCTAAACTTTATTCCGGCATTGGTGAAGCGATAGCTTCGAAGCACTTTTGATAAGTCCTATGGCTGGGGGGTATGTTAAAATCAGTCAGTATGAGCTCATAGCGGGACGAGCTTAAATCATTATAGATGGCTATCGTTTTTGCATAATTTGACCAATAAACTCATCTAAATTTAATAAAAATGAATTATTTTAGATAGCAATCAATACACTCTCATAGATTAATTAATAAAAGCAACCAAAACTAATAAAATGAATTACTATAGATAACAATCAGTAAATTTGGCATACGTTGACCAATAAAATCATCTAAATTTAATAAAATGAAGTATTGTAGATGATGATTAGTAATTTTGTATAATTTGACCAATAAATCAACTAAATTTAATAAAATGAACTAGTAGTATATTTGTTTATAAGATAATATATATAATAGATATACAATGAGTTTTAATTTTTTAGAGAAATAATAAGGGGTCAAAAGCGGGGAGGATACCCCAGTGGTAGAATAGGGACCTCTACCACTGCCTCCCGAGTTCGATCCCGGTAATGGACTTTGGGTAGGGGACGATTTTGACTGTGTTGGTTTTGCGCGCCAATGCTCCGAACCGAGATAGCGAATAGCAAAGGCGGTATATGGAGTTCCTGGCCTATCATACGCCGCGCATGGAGGTTTTCCGGATTTTATCCTCCTTTCCCATTCATTCGATTTCCCCTCAATCGGTGCGGTATCGTCCCCAGGTCGGCCCACCTCAAATAAAATAAATATTGAAAAATATCTAATAAAAGTAGGAAAAGGAGCCATTTTTAAAAATTCACTAATTTTTTTGAGGGGGAAAAGAGCTGAGGGTAAAGTTTTTTTGGGGAAAAATGAATCTTCCCCAAAAAAAATTTTCCCCCAAAAATTTTTATTCATTTAATTCGATAGGTTTATAGGTTTCGACAAGGATTTGTAGTTTTTGGTTGATTTAAAAGTTCAATTGGTTTTAGCTGGGTGGTGGTTGGTGTTTTTTGGCTGATTTGATGGGCTCAATAGTTTCAGGTAAGTGGACCATCTAGTACTAAAAAATAGTTTCAGGTAAGTGATTGATGATTTAGTTAATTTAGCAGACTTAATTAACTTTGGCAGGTGGTTGGAGGTTGGAATATCCAATAGGTTTAACGGTTTCTGAATTTATTGATGACCATCTATCAATATAAAAATTAAAACAATTGATTATAATCACCTGGTAAATTATAAACCCAAGCAAAGCTGGGGTTACTTGGCTAGTATTATATACGCCTAATCTTTTCTTTATACCTATAAGCATACCTAATATAAATTTTGGTCCATTTATAACCGCTATAAATAGTATTGATATCTTAAATATCAAAGTAACTATAGGAATGAGTTTTGTCATGAAAAGCAAAAACATGATATTCTTTTATCTGTCAAGTATATGTTTCACACAGATTCAATTATTAACAAACTCCTTTATTTTTTAGTATTGTATCTATTTAAAAAGTCATATAAAGTAAATAATTGATTATTTGAGGTAGGATCTATAAAACAAATATAAAACTTGTTAAATATAGATGCAAATATGTTATACAGTTTAAAAGTTTTAATTTTATGTTTATTCTATTTAATTTTTTGCTCCAAGTGCTCTCCAAGGGATAATTAATTTTTTTCTAATGTCAGCTGAGAATTGATACTTTCAGTTGAATTCCTAAATTTTTGATTCTCTCATGTATTGTACCGTGTGAAATATAGATAAATCACTGATTTTTATAACAATTTTTAGTAACCTTAAAGTATGAATAATTTGAATCCCACAATTAACTTTTGCTTCCGAGTAAATTGGTTCGATCCAATGCCTAATGTTCTTTACTTACCTGCCAGGGTCAAGTCCTGATCAAATAGGGGTTTTGGCTGCAAGAGCATCAAAACATTGCACTTCTGTTAGGAGCCTTGTACGATCAGCTTCGGCTGACTCGACTGGACAATATTTGGTAGTGGGGTTAACGCGTTCGCGCGGATACCCTTACTTATATAAAATCATTATCTACTTTTATTTACCTGTTATATTTTTTAGCTTTGATGCTAAAACTATCAACTGATTATGTATACTTATATAGAAAATATATAGAAAACAAATCACTAAAATATGATTATATGCTTGGGTTGGGACCATCTAGTACTAAAAAAATATGTTATATGAACTCTAACTGAACTAATATACTATGATTCTATCCACTCTTTAGGTTTGATATGAATATCTATGGCTGGTGTATGTTCAAAATCCAGGCAATGGTATGAAATCATAATGTGATAAGCTTAAATTGTTTAAATTGTTATAGATTATCATCATTTTTAATATAAATTGATCAATAAAATAAACTAAATTTAAATGAAGCATTGTAAATGCTAAACAGTAAGTTTAGCATATAATTGACCAATAAAATCAACTAGATAAATTTCAATAGCACTAAATTTATGCCTGAAATCATTGGACCAATCAAACCAAATAAATAATTATATATATCATAAAATATTCATGCCAAGTTTATTTGAGATTGGTTAAGTAGTTTAGGAGCAAAAAGTTGAAAAAATACTTACATATACAATATTTTCATTTAAAAGATAATTTCTTAAAATACCATAGCTAAATGCTGTCTGTATTTAATTCAAATCAAATGAATTTTGAATCTATCAGCTAATTGCCTGATGTCATACACAATTTTTATTAGGATAATCTAACCATTAATTAAGTATTCTAAATATCCTAGTCATAATTCTTTTAAAAGTTTATCAAATAAAATAATTATAATATCATAGCATGGCAGTAAATAAAATGATAAAAAAGTTTAAAACAACCTCCATTCATAAGGCATATAGTATACACTTAAGCTATTGAAAGATAAGGTAAAACTGATATCTTTCTCACTCAGCATAACTTTCTGAGCAAATTATACAGAAAATAAAGAAAGTAAATTTTGATCACCTACTGTAGTTTTACTCCAATGTCCTCAGATTCTCTGCCAGCTGCTCCAGTGTGGAGCAGTGGCAAAACTCCCCCCACCATTTTCCATCTGGAAGGAAAATGTGCTTGGACTGGATCACCCAGTCATACCAAACCCCTGGAATAATTTATTTCTCCCAAGAATCTCAATGCTCACCTCACTCATACCCAAGTGGTACCTCATTGCTCCCTGGTGCTCCCCTGGAGCAACATGCATTTCAGCCTTAGGGTCAACTATGGAAAACTTTTCCCTTACCATAACTGTCATATGCACATGTCATCATAATGGGGACCAACCCCAAAGATAAGGCTGGGCGCCAGGAGGCCCAGAAGGTGAAGCTTCAGGCCCTCCCTGACCTGAGGCACACCCTAGACCAGTTCTGGGTAAGGGTAAAATATGCCCAGGTTGGTACTAGTGGGGTGCCAAGTGCTCAGCCCCTTACATCAGTCCAGGTGTTAAAATGGACAGTTTACCAAATGAATGCAGATGGTTTGATTCAGTTTGTCAAGGAACAGGGTTTTGAAACCTGTTCCACTTAAGAAACAACCCGTTTGGGTCAAATCCAACTTCAATTGATCACTCATGTGAAGTCAGTTTCAGCTTATTCCACCAATTTGGATGGTAGCATTGCCCTATTGGTGGGTCAGTGCTTGGGCCCACTGCAGCACATCCCATATTCCCCCATCTGAGCTTAAATACATTTTCCCTGACCAACATTCCTTGTTGGTCAACTTCCCAAATAAACCTTTCCCCGTTTACATTATTTTACAATTTATGATATTCTGAACGCTCCTGTGCATGAACCTCTTCTTGGAGGTCTTGCGCTCCATTACCCTTGCCATTGCAAGTACATTGCAGCTCTCACCTCACGCACCATTTGTTTGCCTAGGTTCCCTCCAACCTGGGTCACTTAGCCCCTTTTGATATGTGCACTGCATCACTTTTTATGGGGGTTTTATCATAAAACTCACCTTTCTATGCCTAGGCTGTTATTGCTCCAGAACCCTCTGCTGGGCTCTAATGACTTTGGCCCTAACAGCTAGTTCCCTGGTGTTGGCCTTGTGCACCATGCACTACCACGCTGGGAACAAGAGAGTTATAGACACTCTCCTTACATTAGTTGACCAACCTTTTTTCTTATGTGCATAAACTTTTTCCATGTGGAACTTTTCTGAAGTGGAAACAGTGGCCATCAGCTGTGGGCTCCTGCCGTCATTAGCTGCACCACTGTTTCCTCTTTTTTCCAAAGGTTGGAGCAACTTGGCGTTATTATGGTTGCCTCCAACTGGAAAGTATCCACCCTTCATGTTTGTACCTGATAGATTTGGACGCTTCAAAGTCCAATAGTCATGATTCCCCAACTTTCCACCAAAAAAATCGATTTTCATTCCAAGAAATGAGTTTTCCTTTGACAGCATGTTCAGACAATGCCAGCGGAATTGGCGCAGATGGGCCTGGGGGTGTTGGCCTTTGATAACGTTGGGCATTTCATTGAGGGTAAAGGAATAGGGTCATTTACATTTAAAAACATGTTTTATAACAAAAAACTGATATATACCTCTGAACCATTTTGGCCCTCTCATGGCTCAGATTTGGACCCTATTCTTATGTTTGAAATTGCACCAGAAAATCCCCGTTTAACCTCTTCCATGATTTGCAGCACTCAGGAAGTTGAAAAAGAACTGCATTTCCAATATGAAAATGTTTATGCACCTGCAGAAGGCATGGAGGGGTATGTGGCCTCAGTAGTAAGAGTGGCCAACTATCCCTCCCCTTTTATGATTCCAAAACCTACCCTTATGGTTTGCTCAAGCCAGAAGAATTTTTAGGTGAGGTGAGGGCATTTTCTGCTTTGAATAAATCCCACTCTGGATACTTCCTCTTGTCTGCTACCCTTACATCCTCTTTTGGGAAGTTCAGAACAACTATTTTAGTGGATACTGGTGCCTCAAATAATTTTACTGACCAAGACCTTGCTGACTACCTTGAGTTGAGTTAATCACCTGGTGGTTTGATTAGAGGTGGGGCTTCTCAAGGTACCCTACGCCGAATGTCATAGGGTTGATGGACTACCAGGTGGGCGCTTATCTTCTGTCTGACCATTTTCAAGCTCTCAAGCACCTCTTGTTTCCCATTATTTTGGGGGTTGAGTGGTGGAGAAAGTTTGATGTCAGGACCAATTTGAAAGAGAACACTCTATCCCTGTCTTTGGTAACTGGTCACCAGTTGATTGTTCCCTTGTCGGAGGATAACGCCCAGGGCCCATTACCCCATTGGCTCAATGTTCCCACTCCGTATCTTGCTCCTTTGCTGAAGACCTCCTCCTCCATAAGATTTTCCTTACCTTCCTGTTTGGAGGGTTTGGAATCCTCTTTTGATGCAGCATCTGCCAACGCACTCCCTGAGCACTCCAAGTTCAATTGTGACTTCAAGATCACGGTGGATATGATGAATATATCTTCCCCCATTTACCCACTGACTGTCCAGGAGGAAGAGGCGTTGGATGTGTGGGTGAAGGAACAGTTAGGCAAAGGTGCAATTTTTCAGCATACCTCCCCTATATGCTCCCCCTACTCTTTGTGGAGAAGTATGATGATATTTTATGCCCCTGAGTAGACTATGGGAACCTCAATAACGTTACTGTACCAAACCTCCATCCCATCCCTTTGGATTCACAGATTGCACGCTATGTGGAGAAGGCGAAGGTCTTCTCCAAGCTGGATTGTCTCAATGCGTTTAATCAGATCTGGATTAAAAAGGGAAAAGAGTGGTTGACCGCATTCTATACCAGAAAAGGGATCTTCCAGTTTCAGGTCATGCCCTTTGGGCTTAAAAATGACCCTGCTATCTTTCAATGCTGCATTGATGCAGCGTTGGGGGACCTGTTAGGGGTATGCGCGGTCACCTACATGGATGATATCCTGATGTTCTCCACAGATTAGGAGACCCATGCAGTCCACCTTTGGCAAGTGGTGGAGCGGTTAAAGGCAGCCAGCCTTATTTTAAAAATTAAAAGTGCGAGTTCTTCAAGTCTCAGGTCACGTTTCTGGGCAACGTTGTGTTTGACTAGGGACATATGATAACTCCAGACAAAGAGAAGGCGATTCATGAGTGGCCTACCCCCACCTCAGTCAAGGAATTGAGAAGCTTTTTGGGGATGTGCACGTTCCTCAAGAAGTTCACTCCCAATTTGTCTGAGGTGGCGGCTCCCTTATACAATGCTAACAGTGCCAAGGTGCTTCAGTGGTCCCCCATTTTGGAGGATGCTTTCCAAGCAGTGAAGTGCACCCTGTTGTCCACATCTGTTCTTTGCCATGTTAACCCTTCAAAGGAGTTCATTGTTTCTACTGATGCCTCCAACTTCGCCATAGTGGCTGCCTTGTTACAAGTAGGTGAAGATGGGATAGAGCATCCGGTGGGATATTTTTCTAGGAAGATGTCTTTGCCAGAGTTGAATTACGGTGTTTATGATAAGGAGTTATTGGCAGTAGTGAAGGGGCTGACTTATTGGCGTCACCACTTGCATGGCTCATCCCAACCTTTCTGGGTATGTACAGACCACCGTGCCTTGCTGTACTACCATGCTCCTCATGTCTTAACCCCATGACAGACCCGTTGGCATGAAACCCTTGCCCAATTTGCATTCACTTACAAGTTCACCAAGGGCAAGGATAATGGTTTGGTGGATGCTTTGAGCTGCAACCCTGCTTTAGCGCCCAATCCCAAGGAGGTAGAAGCTCACAACACACAGGTGATGATTCCTCCAAGTAAACTTCTGCCTCAACGACCCTCTCCCTTGGCCAAAGGTCTAGTGCTTGCACCTCTGGAAAATGCGGAGGAATATAGTATGTTCAGGAAGGTAGTCCTTTCCCAGCCACTAGCAGCTGAATATACTACGTTACTTGCTAAGTGCGAGTTGAATCAAGAGGATCTCTCCAGGGGCTACCATGTGAAGGATGAGATGGTGTGGTTTCAGGGGCGCCTATGGGTTCCTGCTGGCCCACTTCGCCTGGAAATCATCTGGGACCATCATGATGGACTCACTATTGGACATCCGGGGAAAGCAAAGATGTTGGAGTTAATACACCACACATACAATTGGAAGGGCTTGACTGCTCAAGTGGAGTGGTATTGTAAGGAGTGCCTGATATGCAACCAGATGAAACCCAATTGTCAACCTTTAGTGGGGTTGTTAATACCAGTCCAAAAGGCTGATGGGCCCTTGTAAAAGTTTACTTAAGGAGTTAATTATTGGTTGTCAACCCAGTAACCTTTTTACTGCACAGGTTCAATTTCCTCGTGCACCTCGCATTGTAAAGAATATATTGTCTGATAGAAGTAGGGAGACTATTATCCGTAGTTGAGTTAGAACTATTATCAGGCCCAACTCTTTGGCCAGTACTTCTGATTAAATACTTCAGGTCATATTCATAGGGATTTGTTCCCTTTATTACTGTCCACACAATCTTTATCAAGATCCTCTGATGACAGTCTCCTTCAGCCCAACGCACAGTTGGCAGCTATCCCCTAGTTGTGGTTCCCTTTGTCTCTAGATCCCTGCTCAGATCTCTACTCTTCTTTCTGAGAGTCCACCAATTATCGCCTTCTGCAATAGTATCCTTGAGATGGAACTTCACACTAGATGCTGATAGTCTAACTATAACCGAATCTACAATAAAACTAATAATGTATTTTATAGTAATAGTTGTTTTTTTATTATAGTGAATCCTAGGGAATTTCAAAGGGGATTTGGCCGTCTAACCCTCAATTGACACCTCTTCAATGAGATGGCAGCTGTTGCCATTGAATCACCCTTCCTTGTCTTGGCAGCAATGGTCTTTCCTCATTCTGGCTAGGATTCCGTCATTGGACATCCTTGAGACCTCAAATGGAAAGAGTCAGAAACGTGTCCCTAACGTTTTCCTCTCAATCCAAGCGAACCAACCATAATTGGTTAGCGACCTGCTTAGGTAATGGGACTGTTTACCCATTATGGCAAGTCACTTCACCAACCAATCGATTCACTAGTTGCAGGTGGCATCACTCACCTCACAACTCACTACTCATTCTCAATCAGTTGGTGATGAAATCTGACCAATCCCAATTGGTAAACCTAATAGTTGATCACTATCAGATGCCCCTATTATGTCAGCTGCTCCACCCGATGAGATATTAGGTATTCATCCAGATCAATCCCCAATGGATATGACCAGGCAAATATCCCAAAATCCCCCAAATTTAGTTCCTCCAAAAATTCAGGCCAACCAATTTCTGATTCACTTCGCTTTAGGGAATTTTCCCTAGCAACACCAGGTAATCTAGCAGGCTGGGAATATGGGCAAAAATCCCAACACATCCCCCCTCTTGCCTAGATTTCCAGCAAGAAAAGGACTGGGGCATGGGAACACCGCTTCGGACACCTGGTCAAATACTTCATTGGTTCAAGCGGAGTATACTCATCAATACTCAACACTGCTCAGGACAACCTTCGGCACATGGCATTCCTCCTCGCTACTGCCTACTCAGAGCGCGGTCCCCACAACCTCTTGTTGTGCCAGGCTGATTGATTTACTAATTATGACATTATTCCTGGGATCCAGTTTTACCCCTGTCAGGGTATATGACCCACTGTCATATTCAGGATTCTTGGTCTGGCATCCTTGAATTCCTGATTCTCTCCTCATCCTAGACAGAATACTCTTGCCATCAATGTTCATTTCGTGGCTTGATTAAGAATACTTATTTCTATTTGCCCTCATTATTTTGCTCATAACCTCTTGGCTGTAAGTCATTCTTAATTCTTCCCTTGGAAAGCTTATTTCATTAATTTTTTGAAATTAATTTCCCAAAATTGGAGCCTAATGGATTATAGAGTGCATAATGTCAACTTCTATATAAGTCCAACATCCCCCCTCTAGTCCTGCTCATATGTCAAACTTGGAATCCCACTACCAACAGCTTCTTAACAGCTTGTCAGATCTGGACCTCTGCCTCTTCCAGCAAATGAGTCGGGATGCTCAATGGAACCTCTTCTATGGTCCCTCCAGGACTCATACACCTAGTCTAGTGCAAGCAGCTAGTCCTTCTGTCAAATTACCAGAAACGGTAACCAATCCCTCCAAAACTAGGCATGCCATCATTTCAAACAACTCTCGGCCAACTCTTCCCTTGCAGTTGATCCCTGAGTTGGACTTTGAGACCCTCCTAGATTTGTCTCCTTTTGCTGATGCTCCAAACATCATCGTTGATGCTCTGGAGGTCATGCCAGTCACTTTGGATCATTCATTCTTGGCTGGGTCAGACTTGCTCCCTGAGTTCCTCTTCTAACTCAGTCAATTCTACAAACCCGCTGTGCTGGTTTCTGAGCTTTCAATTGGGAACAGCATACATTTTGAGCTCCCCTACGCTGAACTTTGGGCACAAGTCACCAAGGCGTTGACATTAGTGCTGAATCCCTCTGATCTGGACAACCTTCTAGATTGGGATACTGCCACTTATGCTCTCCGCTTTGCTGGCCAAGTTCTTTTAAGTTGGTTGATGAAGCTTCCATCCTCGCCTGGCTTCCATTGGTCATTCAGCTTCAGCTTCCGCAAAGCCCATAGCATCATTTACAGGATACAATACACTCTTTACACAACTACCTCTTCTCTGGAGCTTCTCATTGCTATCTTCCGTTGATGGCATTAAATGGGGCATGATTCAACAACCACTATAGAGTATTCCTTCTTTGCTGCCAGCTCACATGTCCGGTGTTCTTGATGAGGCCCATTGGCAGGCACTCAAGACAAATCTTCTGGCGCCGGTGCCTTATCAGGATTACTTGGGGTTATTTGCCAATTGCCTCTTACTATATTGCTGTTTTCCTCCCTGCTCTGGGGTTTCAC
The DNA here is from genome assembly GCA_022478985.1 of Massospora cicadina. Classification (NCBI taxonomy): domain Eukaryota; kingdom Fungi; phylum Entomophthoromycota; class Entomophthoromycetes; order Entomophthorales; family Entomophthoraceae; genus Massospora; species Massospora cicadina. The sequence continues at coordinate 20,100 of JAKSZP010009783.1, forward strand.
AATTGGCTTCTTCCAACATATCAAATTCCCTTCCCCTAGTCGCGTTTTCTCAGAGCTCAGCATCCACTCAAAGAACATGGTTTCACATAGGTCTCACCCTTGAAAGTGTCTGATTGCATATCAATTTTGATGGGCTATTTCTTCCTACCGCGATCCATCCTCCCTCCCCCAAGAGGTGACATAGGTGGAATCATCCCTGTACTGAGGATGATCAATAAAAATAAAATTATGAAAAATATATTGGATTTTTTTCTATGCATTTAAATTTTTTCCCCAATATCTTTTATCACTTTTTTTATTTTTATTCTCTCTCTCTTTTTCCATGGGACTTGACCTTGTTTTGGTTCAGAGGTCCATCTTTTCCCCCAAACTGGATCCTGGGCACTTAAACCTACCAGTTTTCTATGGTTCAGAGGCCCTTTTTTGGACTTAACCATATAGATTGGTTCAGAGGTCCTTTTTTGGACTTGACCTAATCATCAGGACATGACCAACTTAATGGTTCATTGGTCCTTCAGGAACTCTTTTATTTTTTTCTTCAATCCAACACTTTAGATACTTAGAATGGACTTGATTTACTACTCTTCCATCCAAGAGATTCTTGATGAAATAAGCATTGGTCGCCATCTTAGAAATTACTTTGAACGAACCTGACCATAATACATCCAACTTGTTTCTTCATCTAAAACCATGCGTATTGTAATAAACAAATCTTTCTCCTATTTGATATTCTTCTAATGGCGGTCAGTTTTTTATCATCCATCAATTTCGCTCATATACTTTTCTTCAAGGTTGTATCAAATGCTTGCAATTGCATATTGATCAGGATACTCGTCAGTTGGTTTAGGTATTGTTTGGTACTCATCCCCAATGTAGGTTCTACCACCAAATATAATATCAGTGGCAATGCGGCCTTCCTCTCATATAGTAATTTAAACAGCGTTTTTACCATCGCTGTATGATGACTGATGTTGTAGGAGAACATCACTGAACTCAGGTATGTTCCCCCACATGGAAGTTCTCCCTGCAACTAGCTTCCTCAGCATCGCGGCCAGGTCCCATTGACCTGTTCTACCAGTCTGTTTGTCTCCAGCCGGTATGGTACTGACATGACTCACCAGATCCCCATTATTTTGTTTAGCCCTTGGGATCACATGAGACGTGAAGTTGGTCCCATTGTCACTCAGTAGGACTTGTGGACATCCATGCCAGTATACTACTTGATCCAGGATGAATCTCGCAGTACTGGTAGCATCAACTCTGGTTAGGGCTTTTGTTTTGACCCATTTCATCAGATGGTCGATGGCTACTATGATGTATTTGACTCCTCCTGTGCTCATCACCAGCGGTCCCATCATGTCAATGGACACTGTGTGCCATGCAAATCCAGGTCGGACCAGTCAGTATCCAGTTGTATTCTTGTGTGGTTTATGCAGCTGGAACTCCATGCAACAAGCCAGATGATCCGAAACATCATAGTTAATCGATTCCCAGTAATAATACTGGTGAATATGTTCAGTTGTTTTTCTCAGGCCTCCATTCCTGACAACCTTATGAGCTGCTTGAACTAATGATGCTCTTTCTGACAGTATCAGGAATAATAATCATTTCCCATTTATTGTCTTGAATACTTGTCCATCCATGATCTCAGTGTTTTCCATCACTTTTTGAAGCGCACCTTGGATTTCTTGAGGATCATCCTCAATTCTTCCTTTGACCATAACTGATATAGCTCATACACCTGCAGATATACCAACTGGACCATTGGTAACCATGATAAGCCATCCACATTTTGGTGAGAAGCCCCCACTTGGTGGACTATCTCATAATTGTAAGCCTGAAGCTTAAATGCTCATTGGACCAGTCGTCCTTCAGGTTCCTATAAATTGTGCAGCCAACACAGCGAAGAGTGGTCTGTCACCACCTTAAAGTGCATTCTGTGGACATACACCTGAAACTGCTTACAGGCGTAAATTACCGCAAGGCATTCACGCTCAGTCATGGTGTAATTTCTCTCAGTGGCTGAGAGTGTCCAGCTCACATATGCCACCAAATGTTCGTCCCCAAGTTCATCTACTTGGCTCAGTATGGTGCCAATCGCTGTCAACAAAGCATTAGTTTGGATGATAAACTCCCGATTGAAATTTGGATATTTCAGAATCAGCAAATTTATCAGATACTGGCATAACTCATCGAAAGAGTCCTGGGCCTCTTCATTCCAAATGAATCCTTGTTTTGGATCCTTTAGTAAATGAAACAAAGGCTCAGCTATTTGGGTGAAGTCCCAAATAAATTTTCTGTAGTATCTGACCATCCCAAGGAATACTTGGATGTCTTAAACACTTTTTGGCACAGCCATGCGCTCAATAGCTGTTATCTTCTGGGGTTGTGGCTGCAATCCATTTGCGTTAATCACAAATTCCAGGTATTCCAGCTCCTTCTTGAAGAAGTGGCACTTCCATGGCTTGATCTTCAGGTTAGCCACAGACAGTCTCCTAAAAACTTCTTCCAAGTGATGGAGGTGATCAGTAAACGTTCTACTGAACATATTGATATCGTCCAGATATACCAGGATGCATGACAACTTCAGGTCACTCAATATTGCATCCATGGCCCTCTGAAACGTCGCGGGCACATTACAAAGACCCTGGGGCATCCTAGTCAGCTGGTATAACTCCTGTGTGGTAATAATTGCACATTTTTCTTGGTCTTTTACTGGCAAGTCGATCTGCCAGTATCCTGAGATTAGGTCCATCGTGGAGAAATACTTCGCTTCTCCTAATTGATCCAGCGCATCATACATCCTCGGTAGGGGATATGAATCCTTCTTCATAGTTTTATTCAGCCTCTGATAGTCAATCACTACCCGATTTGATCCATCTTTTTATTTACAATCAGAATTGGGCTTGCCCAGGGACTTGATGACGGAACTAGAAGCCCATGCTTTACTAGTTTACTAATCTCATCTTCCACTACCACTTCAGTGGCTTTCAATCTTCAGATCAGTCTCATTCTTATTGGTAGATTTTCCCTGGTGTCAACCTTGTATATTACGCCTTGTGTGCATCCAAAATCGTGGTCATCCTGAGTGAATACTTCCCAATATTTTTCAAATAATTTGAGCACCTCCTCCTTCTGCCCTTCCGCTAGATCTGTAAGCTGCTCCCCATCAACCAATAGGTTGATGTTTTTGGCCACCTCAGCTGGTAATCCCATTTCCTTGGGAGACCCAAAATCATGGAATCATCTCAGTTCTGCCATCAGGATTAAATGAATAAACGAGATGATTTGATTCCTCTTGATCTTCATCAGTTTTTTGCTTAAATTTGCCAAGAGAACTCATATTTCTCCATGGCCCGGCATGATTATCCCAGGAGCCACCCATGGCTCCACTCTGACCCCCCCCTCTCTTCCAGGGGCTTCTGACTTCTTTATACAACAGCTCTGGAATCTCTAAAGTCAACCCTGTGTCAACCATCATCTGCAATCCAGCTGGTATGTTTCTCTCCTTCTTGATCCTTAAGGGAATTCCTCAGTTTTCTAGGGTTTTTGTTGGCATCTCTTGTCACTTCCTACCAACTAATTGGTATTGAATCAGTACAATGCCATCATTGTATATCAGATTAATGAAGTCATTTCTCCAGTTCAAAGATACTTCACTGCCTTTCTGGTATACTAATAGTAACTTCTGACCCAGGATGGTCAACGTATTATCCTCAAAGTTACATTTAACTCCATACTTCAGAAACTCCATTATGATCAGGATATTATAGTTTTTGGTAAACCAAAACTATTGCTGGCGCGGATACCACCAACGACCCAAATTGTAGTGGCAGCACACTATACGCTCCACAGGAAATGGTGGTGTTTGGCCCAGCTGTTCCATATTCTTTCTTGTGCTCCAAGTCCAGAGAGATCTTCATCTTCTTCACCAGCTTGGTCAACACAATATTAATGGGCGCTCCACTTTTGACTATTACCCACACCCTCACTTGATTCACTTGAATATATATATACATACACTCAGAGTATTATAATAGAGTATTTACTTATTGAATTGCGGCGTTATTAGCCAAATCTAGGGTATGAAAAATCTGCGCCAATAATTCAGGAAACAATTCCTTAATCATGCCAAGGGAATTGACAGATTGGTCTCATCTAAGCAAACATCGGTTAACTCATCAGGATTCTTGGCAGTCCAAATCTTCTCCGCCAGTTGTCAGGCATATGGCCGGGCAACTTCCTGAACTATCTTGGGGTCGATATTCTTCACCCTGGCTCTGGTCACGGCGTTTATATCCATGTTGACCACTTGATATAGCTGATCCTGCTCGTCATCTATGAACAGATCTCTAATATCTATCTCTTTGTTCATGATATCAGGAGGAACAGGTTTCTCCGCCGCTCTAGACTGTTCCTTGTCTGGGCATCTGGACCTTTTCCTGAATCTTTGGCTACTGTTGTCTCTTTAGTCTGGACCATGTTAATATGATCCTTTGGCTTTTTGCAGTGTGCAGAGAAATGCCCTTTCCCGCCACACTGGAAGCAGACCTTTTCTTTCTTGTTTAACCGTTTGTAATCCTCAGGCTTATTTCCTGGCACAGTTTGGTTAAAAGTCTCCTTTGCTCCTTTGCTTCCCATTGTGGGATTCAGATTTAGGATTGGATTGGACTCAAAGCTTCTATTTGGGGCATCAAGCGTTGCTCCCAGAATCTTCAGGTTATCTACCATTTGCAAGGTAGTTATTTCAGTTGTGAATACAGTAGACATCATTTGATGCAAATCGTGATAGGGCCAAAGGGCCACTTGCATAGCGATTCTTACATCATAGTCATCTAACAACTTTGCTCCAGCCAGGATCTGCGACTCCAGGTAAAATCAATCTGCGAATCTTGCAAGAGACTCATATTTATGGAATTGAATTCCCATAAATTCTTGCTTGCATTTTGACATATGGGTTGGATTCCCAAACTCCTTCATTATGGCTGCTTTAGCCTCAGCATATGACCAGCTGTCCCCCTCCAAGCGGGGTAACTCTAGGTTCTGGAAGTCTGTGTCCAAACAGTTCATGACCATCAACGCCTTCTGACGATCCCCATATCCATTCATGGTCATGTCAAATAGTTGGAAAAATGCTGGGGTGTTATCCTGATGGAATGTGGGCAATTTAGGTGTTTCTCTGAATTCCTCTGAGTCATTTTGAACTGATTCTCTCAGTTTGGCTACTCATCTCACTTGTGGAGTGACTTCAGGCGTCATCTCCAAAATAGCATTAAATGCTGGCAGCATATTTCTTGGGGTGTTTGTCTTCCCAAGTATTGTTTGAGGACTTCCGTCTTTGGCATCACTGGCCATATCAGGCTCACATGCATATCTGTGGGCTTTCAAATCCTCTACTTCTTTCATCAACTTCTCAATGTCCACACTGAACTTTCTCAAATGAACGTGATCTGCTTCATGTTCCATTTTCAGGAATAAGACCTCTTGGATAAGGTCTCCTTCTTTCCTCTTTAATGAGTTTACTTTGCTGAGTAACTTGTTCCCAAAGTTGGCTACGTTTTCAACTCCTTCATCCACCTTGATTACTCATTCCTCCAAGGCTGCAAACTCCCAATGGTCCACAGAGTTTAAGGCATTCTGATTCACTGTGGCAATCTTGGTCCGCAACTTGCGCATCTCTTCTTTATATGACATAATTGATAGATTCTTCTACTCAACTACCCCTGTAGTGAGCACCAACTTGTAAAAAATTACTTAAGGAGGTGATTATCAGTCATCAACCCAGTAACCTTTTTACTGCACAGGTTCAATTTCATCGTGCACCTCACGTTGTAAAAAATATATTATCTAATAGTAGTATGGAGACTATTATCCATAGTTGAGTTAGAACTATTATCAGGCCCAACGCTTCAGCCAGTACTTCCAATTAAATACTTCAAGTCGTAATTGTAGGGATTCATTCCCTTTATTACTGTCCACTCAATATTTGTCAAGATCCTCTGATGACAGTCTCCTTCAGCCCAGCACACAGTTGGCAGAAATTCCCTAGTTTTGGTTCCCTTCAACTCTAGATCCCCACTCAGATCTCTACTCTTCTTTCTGAGAGTCTACCAATTATTGCCTTCTGCAATAATATCCTTGAGATGGAACTTCACACTAGATGCTGATAGTCTAACTATAACCGAATCTACAATAAAACTAATAATGTATTTTGTAGTAATAGTTATTTTTTTATTATAGTGAATCCTAGGGAATTTCAAAGGGGATTTGGCCGTCTAACTCTCAGTTGACACCTCTTCAATGAGATGGCAGCTGTTGCCATTGAATCACCCTTCCTTGTCTTGGCAGCGATGGTCTTCCCCATTCTGGCTAGGATTCCGTCATTGGATATCCTTGAGACCTCAAATGGAAAGAGTCAGAAACGTGTCCCTAACATTTTCCTCTCAATCCAAGCGAACCAACCATAATTGGTTAGCAACCTTATTAGGTTTTGGGACTTTTTACCCATTATGGCAGGTCACTTCACCAACTGATTGATTCACTAGTTGCAGGCGGCATCACTCGCCTCACCACTCACTACTCATTCCCAATCAGTCAGTGATGAAATCTGACTGATCCCAATTGGTACACCTGATAGTTAATAACTATCAGATGCCCCTATTTCGTCAGCCGCTCCGCCTGATGAGATATTAGGTATTCATCCAGATAAATACCTGACGGATACGACCAGGCGAATATCCCAAAATCCCCCAAATGTAGTTCCTCTGAAATTCAGGCCAACCAATTTCTGATTCACTTCACTTTAGGGAATTTTCCCTAGCAACACCAGGTAATCTAGCAGGCTGGGTTATGGGCAAAAATCCCAACAGCCCTGGACTTCTCTCTCAGTTGATTTCATTGTGGAAAAACCTGTTTCTTATGGTTATGATGCCATCATGGAGGTGGTGGACCATTTTACAAAGTTCGCCCACTTCATTCCTTGAAGAACCACAATAACCGCAGCAGAGATGGCTATGATTTTTGTCACCCATGTGTTTGCGCTCCATGGGGTTCCCCAAGAGATTATCAAAGAATGGGGACCCCAATTCACCTCCATATTTTTAGAAGAGTTGTGTAAGACTCTTCAGATTCACCCTGTCATTCAACTGCCTATCATCCCCAATCAGATGGGCAGACTGAACGAGTGAACCAATGCTTGAAACAGTTCCTGCAGTGTTACACCACCGCGGATCATTCAGATTGGGCTTCTCACCTTCCCATGGCCCAGTTTAGCTACAACAATACCTTGCACTCTTCAATTGGCTGTTCCCCATTTTTCGCCAGCCATGGCTTTAACCCCGCCTTTAACATGAAGCCCAGCTGTGGGTCAAGGTTGAAGCGGTGGTGGACTTTGCCAAGACAATCAAGAAGTTCCACCAGGGGGTTTCCACAAGCTTGGAGGCGGCTATGCAGGTATATAAGGAGAATTCTGATGGGAAGCGCTGAGTGGGTCCTGCATACAAGGAAGGGGATCTCGTGATGCTTGATGCTTGTAACATCCCAATCAAGCAGACATGTAAGAAGCTGGGACCAAAAAGGATTGGTTCCTACCGCGTTGTTAGAAAGGTGGGAAATGCCTCATACCAGCTAGATCTCCTCCCCTCATTCCGGATCTTCTCTGTGTTTCATGAGAGCAAACTGACGTTGTTTGAGGGGCCCCCTCACCAGAGACTCCTGAGGCCTATCTCGTGGATGGGGCGCCAGAGTGGGAGGTGGAAGAAATAGTTGCCTCCCGCAATGTTAAAAGAAGACTTGAGTACCTGGTATCCTGGAAGGGCTTTGACGCTGCAGAGAACAGTTGGGTTCCAGCACGCAACTGTGTGCATGCCCAAGATTTGATTGAAGCCTTCCACAAGCGTTTATCCCAGGCTGCTGGATCCCAACCTAAACTGACTGTTGCCGCCATGAAATTGGCCCCTGCCAACAAGAAATTTTCCCTTGCGCAAGCCCCTGGAGGGGGTTGAGCCCCATCAGAGGAGAGAGTAATGTCATGTGCACATGGCATCATAATGGGGACCAACCCCAAAGATAAGGCTGAGCGCCAGGAGGCCCAGAAGGTGAAGCTCCAGGCCCTCCCTGAGCTGAGGTACACCCTAGACCAACTCTGGGTAAGGGCAAAATATGTCCAGGTTGGTACTAGTGGGGTGCCAAGTGCCCAGCCCCTTACGTCAGTCCAGGCATTAAAATGGACAGTTTACCAAATGAATGCAGATGGTTTGATTAAGTTTGTCGAGGAACAGGGTTTTGAAACCTGTTCCACTTAAGAAACAACCCGTTTGGGTCAAATCCAACTTCAATAGATCACTCGAGTAAAGTTGGTTTTGGCTTATTCCACAAATTTGGATGGCAGCTTTGCCCTATGGTGGGTCGGTGCTTGGGACCAATGCAGCACATCCAATATTCCCCCATCTGAGCTTAAATCTGTTTTCCCTGACCAACATTCCTTGTTGGTCAAATTCCCAAATAAACCTTTCTCCGTTCACTTTATTTTACAATTTATGATATTCCAAACGCTCCTGTGCACAAACCTCTTTGAGGAGGTCTCGCGCTCCGTTACCCTTGCCATTGCAAGTACATTGCAGCTCTCACCTCATGCACCATTTGTTCGCCTAGGTTCCCTCCAACCTGGGTCACTTAGCCCCTTTCAATATGTGCACCGCGTCACTTTTTATGAGGGTTTTATCATAAAACTCACCTTTCTATGCCTAAGCTGTTTTTGCTCCAGAACCCTCTTCTGGGCTCTAATGACTTTGGCTCTAACGGCTAGTTCCCTGGCGTTGGCCTTGTGCACTGTGCACTACCACGCTGGGAACAGGAGAGTTATAGACATTATCCTTACAGCAACCAAGCCATTATTGAAATAGCTCAGGTGGTGATGACTCCCGCCAGTTTTTATAAATTTCTGCCTCTATAAGGGGTATTTTGACCTCAGCTTCACATGTGAAGCTGATGCTGCCACTGTGGCAACTGTGCCCCTGGTATTCCAGGGTACCCCTCTCCCACAATTTGGACCTGGCTCCCAGAAGATACCACTTTGGTGGTCCAGTTTGATAGTTTGCCCACCCACCTCTCCCCTGCAGTGTTCCACAAGGAGCTGATGGATGGTTTGGCAGCCTATGGCTCTAACCCATCTTACAATTTGTGGTCTCAAAATGGGGCCATATGCCTCACTGGGCCTCAGGCATATGCCACAATCAGCCCTGAATCTAATAAAATTGCCTTGTTGATTCCTACTTGTGCCATCATCCCATCTGCCCCTGACCATCCATTCTGGGCCCACGTCAAGGGTGGGCAGATGATATGTCCATCCTATTTTGAGTTGGCCACTTGAAACATAAGTGCTTATCCTTAGCTTCTTCTGAAAGCTCTGACTTTTTATCTACTGGCTTCCAATCCGCCACCCACCCCATGCCAGCTTTGGTAAGTAGTAGGATCCTACTTCCCCTCCCCCAAAGCCTGTTGCTACAGCTGCATCAGCAGCCACCAATCAGCCTCCTCCTTGATGTAATGATCAAGTTTGTCTCAATTGTTACATTTTGACTCAGATTCAGATTTTCCAAATCTGAGTCAAATTGCATTAGTATGCTTTTGGCTCAGTAGTTTTGAGCGCTGGTTGTGTCTCAATTGAGTTGTAGATTAGGCTTGTATGAGCCTAATCAATGACTTGGGCGAGGCCCCTGAAGGGCAGCCTTTATAAGGCGCACCTTCCAATTATAAAGTTCATTTCAGAATATTAACCCTAGCATTCTCTTCCTGGGGAGCATTGTCAGTTGCTCCCCAGATGAGCTCTGGTCGGCAGGCCCTTTTTTATGAACCAGAATAAAAATAAAGGTCGTTTTGGGGTTTTCATACATTGCATACCTGCTGGTCTTTTTCAGGTGTTCAGTTTTGAGGAGCTTTCAAGTGGTTGTTTGGACCAACCCAGAGAATGTGCATAACTAATTATTAGCAGGCAATGTTTGGTGCTGTCAGTGTCCCAAACCTATCCCTACTCAGTTAGGCCACTTTGGTTGCTTGTTGGTGCACCAAAGAAACATCTAATATAGGTGGTCAAAAACTGGGGGTTTTTCATCTGTTACATTATTATGAAGTCATTTGTGCGCTGCACGCCTTTGATCCCCAGTTTGGCTGACCTCAGTGGTCACTTGGTCCCAGTTGTTGAGGAATCAGCACCGGTGGGAGCTGGTGACTGATGGCCAACCCTGGACCCAAAGTGACCATCAGTTGAAAATCCTGGTGGGGCCTCCAGCTCACCAGGGTTTCGTGGCACCGAGGGGACCTGTCCTAGCAGGGCTCCCTCATTAATGGATGGTCCATCTAGAAAGGGGTTGGACGTCCAGCCGCACTGTACCATGCACCTCTCTTGCACTTCTGTTGGAGAAAGAGCCTTCCTGGTCAGGATGGGAAGACCATTGTCAACAGGAGCCTGGGAGGGGGTACACAACACAGCCACATGCTGGGCATGCATCCTTGGTCCAGGTGGGCTTATTCCAGCAGCCCAGTCCTGATTCACCATTGCCATTTGTTTTTTCCCTCGAGGGGCCTGGAGTTTATCCAGGCTAATTTTCCTGGGGCTTGAGGTAACTTACCCCTAGGAAGCCCTCATCGTGGCGGCCTTCTGCTGTGGGGCCCCTCTTTGGGGAGGGGCCATTCTCTAGAAAGGGTAATGTAGTGATCAAGTTTATCTTAATTGTTACACCTTGACTCAGATTCAGAAAATTTGAATCTGAGTAAAATTGCTTTAAAATGCTTTTAGCTCAGTTGTTTTGGGCGCTGGGTTATGCCTTGCCCAAGTTGTAGATTAGGCTTGTGTGAGCCTAATCAATACCTTAGGTGATGCCCCCAAAGGGTAGCCTTTATAAGGCATGCCTGACAATTCTGAAGTTTACTTTGAAATATTAACCCTAGCATTACCTTTCTGGGGAGCATTGTCAGTTGGTCCCCAGATGAGCTCTGGTTGGCAGGCCCCTTTTTATGAACCAGAATAAAAATAAAGGTTGTTTTGGGGTTTGCATACCTTGCATACCAGTTGTTCTTTTTCAGGTGTTCAGTTTCGAGGAGCTTTCATGTAGATGGGTCAGACCAACCCAGAGGATGTGCATAACCAATTAGTAGTAGGCAATGTCTGGCACTGTCAGTGCCTCAAACCTCTCTACTCGGTTAGGCTGCTTTGATTGCTTGTCAGTGCACCAAAGAATCATTTAATATAGGTTTTCAGAAACTGGGATTTTCTGTCCGTTACAATTGTCCCTGTGTCATATACACTTCCTCCAATAAAGCACAATATTGGATCCCAGTTCACTTCCATGCGTCCTCCAATGAACCAACTAAACCTCAGGAATATGCCAATTCCACAATTCAATTCAACCAAAATCCTTGGGATCTATTGGCTGAAATTGATGAGTCTGGGAATATTATTAAAGACTGCACTATCCAACTCGAGCAGTTTGTGTTTACTGACCACAATGCTACGCTATCACCTCATTTATACACCCCCAGCAAAATGCTAAAATGTTCCACAGCAACCATCAGCTGGCTGTTGAAGCAACAGCTAAGCCAGATTGTCATCATCTCCGCAAAGCTGTCACCAAATCAGTGGCAATGCTTGCAGGAGGAATCCCTCTGCCCATTATCCCCTCCACCAGCAATTCTATCCAAAAGAAGATGTTGACCAAATAAACAAAGCCGCCAACAAAGCCATCTAGCACATGGCAGTGGTAGCGCAGAATCCCAAATCCAAGATTACCTGCACCAATATCACCACATTTGTTAATCTCCTCAATGCACACATGAAAGCTGAAACAGCTTTGGCCAGTTATGTCAGAACTCTTATATTCAACTGTTGTCTTCCTGCCACCCCAATCATTGAAAATTTATCTTTGCACCCCGCTGACGCCCCAACGCCCATGCTCTCAGCTGTAGCCCGTGCCCTGCTTTGGGGTGAAGCAGAGGCCAAGGATAGGCCCCCTGATCCCCCCTCCCTTTCCGCCATGACGAGATAAAAAGTTCCCGCTGTCCTACTTAATTGCTGTGTTCATGTTTTGTGTGTCGTCCATTCATTTTGGGTGGTTCATTTGATTTTGTTTAATGAAGATTTATTTGTTAGCTTTTCAAATTTCTGTAATGTCTGTCCCCTGGGCAGCTTACCTCAGTTAAATAAAAAATAAAGTAAAACTTTAAACTAATTGTTTATCATAAATAAATGTTGCCCATAGTTCCATCTGTATAATAATTTCATTTTTAAATATTCAAGGTGGGTTGGCCTTGATATATATACCATGCTAAGTTTTCTAGCCAGTACTGGTTTCTAACTGCGTTGATCATAACCTACACTAGAGTAGAAGAACAAACACCCTGCCAAGGCTTTTAAAAGAACTCTATAATATACTTAAATGAAAATTGAAACATGGGAAAGAGGGAATGGTGGATATAGGAGTTTTGGCCAAAATTAAAAGACTGTGATCAGATGCTGGATATCAATTAGCATTAATGACCATCCTGGTCACCAATCACCATTGATAGCCACAGTTCTAGTGTTGGTGGCTTACTTGCCAATGAATATTTTATCTTTTAGTAGCTTTTTAAGATTTGACAATTTATCTAGAGGAAGCCAAAAATGAGGCTTTGTAGCACCCCATAATTAAGTGCAAGAATTTTGAGACCTGCACAAGCAGATTAAAATAAAAGTTATATTTTTAAAGACCAGACATTTGACTTTTCTTTCCACTCAATTTCACTTTAAATGAATTTTATAAAAAAAGAATTTATTTTATCACTTTCCCTTGTTTCTTCAAGTAATTATACGCCCTTCTGCAAGGGTGGCTTTGTTTAGGCTGCCCACCGCCAGTGCGCCTGGATGTCATGTTTGGCTCTTGCCATAGTGGTGGCATGGCCTGCTCAACTATGAGGTCCACGCCGCCAAAATCCTTGGCACCTGGATTGCTGCGGTCACCAACCCTACAATCTCAGCCCAGCACTGGTACCATGAAGCCCGCTCCAACTTCTCACATGCCCTGGGCCTCACCAATCCTGCCCACCCCCATTCTATGTTAAAGTATCTCGCCTTGCACCCTTCTGCTGCGGGCCCACATGGGACGTCGCCACATTTAAAAAGAATTCTCCTCTCCATGTGGAGCACTATGTGGAGAATTTGCATCAGTGGGCACATCGCCCAGAGGGGACGCCCTTATCCTCAGTTCACCCAGGAAGTACAAGGACTACCAATTCTGAACGGAGTGATACCCATGAGGTCACCTACCATATCCAGGGTGGACTACCTGGGCATGTTGGACATCCCCTACTCCCTCAATGCCCAGAAAGCCATTTGGAAGTACACTCATCACCCTCTTCTGCAACCACATATTTGTTCCCGTGTGTGGCGCTGCCTGAGATGGGTATACCATACAGCTGAGCGCTCTAACGCTCTGCACTCACCTTGCTTCATGTGTGGACAGTATGGAACTTTAATTCACCACCTGGAAGAGTGCCCTTCCTCAAAGCAATATGGCGTGATGTTCAGCGTCACTTTCGCTAGGATCAGGCACAGCCTCTTCAGCCTGTCTAAGGACATCTTTGCTTTGTCCATGGTTTCCCTTCTACCGCCTTCCCTCCATGCCTTAGTGGTTGTAATTGCTATGTGGACTATCCACAAAATTGTCTTGGATGCTATCTCAGGCTCTACTCCCACCTCCAGGAAGCTATACGCCAGTTCCGGTCGCACCTTGTGGACCACTTTCAAGCGTGGATGTTTGGGTACCTCCCACCCCATCGCCACCAGATGGTCTCATCCTAGTTCCCAGTTTGGTTCATAAATTCAGACCACTTCCTACATATGTGCTCAATAGTGGCGCAAGCCCCTACAAATGTAACCCCCCCTTCTTTCTCTTGGCGTTCCTAAAGGCAACAGGAGATAGCGTTTGCTTCTCTGGGGTGCCCTCCTCTTGCTGAAGTTTGTTTCATTAGTTTAGTTTACTTATTGGAAGTGGCTGTCCCTTGGTCAGCCCACTCCAGATAAAATTTAAAATTTAAAATTTAAGAATTTATTTTACCACCGCCATCTGGCCACGCCCATTTTCCTAAAAATTTCTGCAGATCCACTGCCTGCTGCTCCAATGTAGGGTGGTGGTGCTCCACCACCTAGCATTTTCTGCCCTGCAGGCAAACGCATTCACATGGGGTCAAATAGCCCATCATCTTCTTCCAGCCATTTTATCCCTCACGGGACTTAGTGCTCCACCTGACGTGCATCCACCCTTCTACCCCCATCCTCTCGCCCTCCATTGTTACACTATCTGATTTTTCCTACAAGTCAACTATGGGAATTTATTCCTTATTCTGACAAGGCAATTATTGAGTTGGCTACTGCTGCAATTGTGCCAGCTGGCTTTATCAATTTCTGCCCATTCAAGGCCTACCTTGACATATGCTTCCAGATGGAGGAGTATGCATCAGCAGCAGCACTAAATCACTTATTTATAAAAATACTCCCATCCCTACTACCTGTATTCACCTTCCTTCAGACACCATATTGGTGGTGTCCTTTGCATCCCTCCCATTTCACCTCCCACCCCAGATTTTATATGATCAATTGATGTTGGGCTTCTGTCTTATGGGACACAATCCAGCCTTGTCTTCACCAATCCTTCTGGTGCTGTAAGTCCCAGGAAACGTCCCCTGGGCGTTGATTGGGCCATTTTCCTGTTCCTGAGCAAGAAGGTATTGAAGAGGATGGCTGTACCCCTCGTTACTCAGGGCAATCTCACCCATGTGGTAGACAAGCGCTGGGTAACAGCTCTTCCACTTCAGATCCCTCCCCTGGTACCCACACTTACCTTGGCAGAACTGTTACAGGGAATTAGCGAAATCTGTACTGAGATTGCCAAAATGAAGTAAATTGGAACAAAATTGAGTGGCAATCAGCCCAATGTTCAAACTTCAAATGGTCGAAAAGGAATGAAGACTGATCTATTAGCCATAATTGCTGACAGTTTCATTCAGCCAACGCTACAATTAAAAACTCACCCCCTCCCAAAATCGTTAGGGATGATCCCTGATGGGCAGGTAACAGCATCAGGTACCATCAATGAGGGTTCAAAGCTCCCTGCCAGCAAATCAGGTGTTGCGCCCAATGCAACGCTTCTGAATTAATGAATGGCCCAGTGACCAGGCATGGGCAGGTTGGGCGTCCTGAACACGTTCCCAACCAAATGGGCCCGCCCCTATGTGGGGTGGCCTTGGGGGATTCCTGCTGCTCGTCAGGCCAAACACCATCACACCAACTGTCAGAAATGTAGCTGAGCCTCAGTTCAGACATTTGAAGTCAAACCAACAGCAACTCAGCCTGCCACCAAATTCCTTGATGTCAGTTCCCAGTGAACTTATCCGCCCCATTCCCAAATAATTTGCTGGTTAGGTTGAAGTTGAGGGTCCTGATCTCAGCGTATCCCTGCACCAATTGACCACTATTTAGTCAGTTGCATTGCACTGAGAAAATTGTTGGTCGATTTTCTTCCTTTTCATTTGTAATAAAAAATTTGCCTCAAAAACCCATCAATTTTTGTTTAGTTAATTTCCTTCTGGATGCATCACCAATGGCTTTTCCCTGGTGGCCTGTTAGTCCATACACCGGATGGGCTCTACCAGTACTCATGGTCACTATGGCCCCCACTGTCATAGGTTGGATTCAGCGAGCTAGATACTAATGGAAATGTAACCCTGTTGTTATGAACTTTTGACAACAGTACACTGGGATCTTGTGGCCGTATGTCCACCACCTTCAAGCAAGAATCTGCCCTCTTGTCTCCCCAGTTGAAACAGCCCCCATATTCTGGTGAACTCATTGAAACTATTTCTGTGGCTCCGCTCCCTGCAGTAAGACCTCCAGGGTCTGGGGCGGGATCAATGTGGTTTGTTCTTAGGATCATATTCACTGTTGTTCTACACCGATGATTCATCATTTTTCAATGCCCAGCTCCATACAACGTTGTTTGGTTGGCAATGCCTCTGGAATTCTGGTTTGCCTTTTTGGTGCTCACACATCCTGACTGGCAGGCTGGTCTAAACTTCTTCTGCCATTTCCATGACAGGTGCAGAGCGCCTTGCTGCACCTTGTGCCACTGCCACCATAATCCCACACCAACCTGCCATAGCCTGACAAATCCTCATGCTTGTATCGCAGCAGCGCCTTAGAATTTCTTTTGGGCTTAGGTGGATAATGGTCACAAAAGTTGTCCTCTTTGTTTTGGACTTGACTCTTCAAAAAACTATGCCCCCAAACCACTTCCTCTGGTGTGGCTTCTGAGCCTTATTCAGCAGATTCTGAATGAGGCATTTTGTTGCCCCTTACACTCAACATTCTTGTTCAATGGGCCAGATTGGAAATTGGCCCCCACCAAATCACCTGCTCACATTAACCCACTTAGTTTCATCCACGCCAATCAGAGTCAGGCCTGGACCACCATTTGCACCCAAGCAGCCCATTTGACTCCTACCCACCCAAATTATCCATCCGCTATTCTTATAGAACAAAAACCCATGGGACCTATTTGCTGAGATTGATGGATCAGGTAACGTTATCACAAATGAGTAATCCGGTGAACCTCTTGGCTAATTTGATTATGGTTGGGCCAAATTTTACAATTCTGATTTTGAAAAAATCCCGTCCCCCAAGCAATTTTCTCCTAAAACCAAAGTAATCCCCTACCATAAGTGACCGCCAGCTCACCTTAGCAGTGGTGGCCTCACGCCATTGCCCAAACTTATGCAAAGCAGTGGCCCATTAAGTTTCTAAATACCATCAAGGGCTGTTCATAATTGATTTCCCCCTGATTTCCCTGATGCAGCATGTGTTGAAATCAACAAATTGTATAACGATGCCACAGATGTGGTCATGCATGTGGTAAAACTAAATGATTTTAACCCATCTAATAATTCACCCATAAATATAATTAGTTTTGACCAACTCCACAAAGCCCGCATTCAAGCTGAACATCGCCTAGTGGAATTCGTTGAAGCTATCTTTTAAGCTGATCTTGAAGAAGAGAACCAATTTTTCACCACCATCCACCCTCACCACGCTGATGCCCCAACGCCCTGGCTCTTTGCTTTAATCCGTTTCTACAACTATGTTGATACGTTGTAAAAAATACATATGTAGAAGAGCTGCCCAACACCCTCACCCTCTTTCATTGTAGGTTAGAAGCATTCCGCCCCCACCTGGTTGGAGGTTTGTTTTGGTTTTATTGTTCCATTTGTTCATTTGTTCAGTTCTTTTGCTCATTGAGTATTGGTAATGTCCATCCCCTAGTCAGCGTACCTCAAATAAATTTAATTTAATCCATAAATTTGTAATAGGGGCACTCATGGCTCAATTGCTTGGGAACATCTGTTGTTAGATTTTAGACTTTTTTAAGGTGCTTGTTGATGCATTTTTGACCTAAATCCAAAAAAATTTTTTGCAGGAGAAATATTATTCTCTACTGCAGGGAAGAATAAATATGAGGGGGTTATTTGACCACTTATAGAAAACTAAAAGCAATAGAGCAACTAAAAGGTTTAGATTTTTTATGAGTTTATTTGTATCCGTAGGGGTAAGAAAAGAGAGCCCTCTTCATAAATCAATAATTATTGTTGTTAGATTTTAGAATTTTTGTATTGATTGCAGGTTCTTTTTTAACCTAAATTTCAACAAATTGTTGCAGGAGAAGTACAATTTTCTACTACAGGGATAAATTATTAAGGGGATAATTGACCAGCTATATTAAAATAATAAAATAAAATCTAAATGTTTTAATTTTTTATATCAGCTTTATTAGTCACTGTGGGAGGAAAGAAAATAAACCCTCTTAAGTTGTCACTGCTTAGTAATTGAACTCACCTCAGGATCAAAATGTGCATACAAATCAAATTCATTATTAGGTTTGATCCAAATTATAAAATATGGCCGTTCAACATATTGGAGCTCTTGAATCTTGACTCACTTTATCAGAAGGGCCAATGGAGGGTTGAGAGTGGGTAGGAAAATGCCGTGAGGTAATGTTTTGACGTACCTAAGCCAATCACCATGAGAAAAAATATTCCACCTTTTGTAACCCCCTCCAACCCTATAAAAGGGGCCGGTCTCCAAGGTTTGGCTTGAACTAGGTTAATTGTGAGATGGGGAGGGACCTCTGAATGGCTCCCTTGATTACGCTGATAATTCAGAATATCCTGGCTACCCAAACTGAGCTATTTGGATGAGTATTATTATTATTGATAAAAGTATTTCCCCAATTTAAAGGGTTCCACCGTGAAATGGCCAGGGTCTTTTGGATGGTTTTATTGTCATTTTCATCCAAAACGCTCTTCTCACAGTATTAGACTTGCAAATTGTCCAACCTTACCCCCTTCAATTGTGTTAGGGGGAATAAAGGCGTAAAAACTGGCCATGGACCTGGTTGATGGTAACTCCAGAATTAAGGGATTTGATGGAGTATTCATCCTCTCGCTTATTTGTGACTACAAATGGTCCCTCCCTGATATTCCCGATCTTATCACTCCTAGGAGTGATCCAATTGTGGTAATACAGTTTCAGGTTGTAAGCCTGAAAGAAAGGAAAAGGGGCCTACAGCTCATTGGCAGCTTGGCCTTCTTTAAAGACAGTCTTTGCTAATTTAGTCAAAGCCTTGGACTGCAATTGGATAATGTGCTGGGCCAACTTTTTCATGGCTTGTTCAGGGTCAATCCTGTCAGAGAAGATAGATTTGGCCAATAAAGCTGGCATCCCAGGTTCTCACCCATATAATACACTGAAAGGGGACATTTTAAGGATACACCAGTAACTAATACAATAGGCCATGTGCGCGCTGGGTAAGTAGAGACCTTAATGGAGAGGGTCTGAACTGGCCATTTTATGGAGTATAGAGACCAGGGTTCCATTAACTCTTTCTATGGCACCATTTGTAGATGGGTTATAGGGGGACGAGAAGAGTTGTTGTGTTCCCAAGGAGGTGGCGAGGAGCTTTAAAACTCTGAAAGTGAAGTTTTTCCCAGTGTCACAAATGAGGACCTGGGGGCAACCATACCAGTGAAGATATATTGATGCAAGAAGTAGTCGTGGATTTTGCAGTCTATGCGGGGATAGCAACATCTTCAACCCATTTAGTAAAATGGTCAATTCTAACCAAGATAGCTATTTCCCCCAGTAGTTTGAGGGAGAGGACCTACCACATCCAAGCTTATGGTGTGGAAGGGTCAATGGGGCGTCATAGGTTGGTACGGATATTGGGTCTTGAAGCTGGATTGTTTTTTTGCAGGTCAGACAAGCATCCAGGATTTTAACTATGGTCTCCATGATACCCTCCCAGTAATACTGCTCTTTAACCCCCTCATAGTTTTTTGGACTCCGCCATGCCAATGATAGTGTGAGACTCCAGGATCACAGGTACTTGCTCAGACAGCTGGAGATAAGGCAACCAGTTCACTCCCACTTTCTTGTATATCTTCCCGCTTTCCACCTTGGTGTTGTGGGGGTGCAATGCTAGCATCTTTTGAACTGATTCTTCATCAGCCCACGCCTCAGGAGTCATGAGGAGGTCATGAAATCTCTCTGCTTCGCTATAGTCAAGGTGTAGGAAAAGCAGCTGAGTCAACACATAAACGTTCATATGACGCATCCCATCTCAATGATCAATGGTCATATTGTAGTGCTGGAGCATAAGCGCCCGGAGAGCCAACCACCCGGTGGGGTCCTTTATATTCAAACCACTTCAAGGATTTGTGGCCAGTAATCACTTTTGAGGAAGTCCTATATAAAAAAGGGAAATAGTATTTGACAGCGAGCAAGATGGCAAGGCAATCCTTTTCAGTGACACTGTAGTTGAGTTCAGCTTTTGAGAGTATCTTGGAGAAATAAGACACAGGATGATCAAATCCATTTTCATCCAACTGAGCCAAGATAGCTCCAACGGCATAATTGGAGGCGTATGTGAACAGCATGAAAGGCTTTCCACAGTCAGGGTGGCGGAGTAACAGCTTTTTTCAAGTTGCTTCTTCAGGGTCTCATATGCAGCATTTTGTTCAGCACCCCATTATAAGGGGGCGTTCTTAGCCAAGAGACGTACAAGGGGCTCACTAAGCTGGGTAAACTTGGGGGATGAATTGATGGTAATACCCCATTATACACAAGAATACCTGGATAACACAGATAGTTTTTTTAGTACTAGATGGTCCCAACCCGAGGGGGATTCATCAATGTGATAACACAGATAGTTTTGGGCACTGGCATCTTAGATATCGCTTCGACCTTATCTTGTAGAGGTTGTATCCCATTTGTTATATGGCGTTCCCAAGAAAATCAAGCTTCTTCTGGAAAAAAGTACGCTTAGAGGGTTTTAGTTTGATGTTAGATGCCCACAAGCGTTGAAACACCTCCTTTAGGTGCGTGAGATGATCATTGAACGTCTTGGAGAAAATATTGATGTCATCGAGATAGATGATTGTACAGCTTAGCTTAAGGTCTTGGAGAATGTGATCCTTAGTCCGCTGAAAAGTAGCAGGTGCATTACACAACCCCTGAGGTAGCCAAGTGGGTTGGAACAAACCCTTGCTGAAGATAAGGGCGCACCTCTCCTAATCCTGTGGAGAAAGGTTCTTCTTTTAATAACCGCTATCCAAAACCATGGCAGAGAAGAATTTAGATCCATAGAGCTGTGCCAGAGCGTTTTTTAATGTGGGAGATTGGGTAGCTTTCCTTTTTGATGAGGTTGTTCAGCTTACAGTAGTCCATCACTACCCAATGATCTCCATTTTTCTTCTTTATCAATAGAAGCGGGGATGACTAAGGCTTTGGGAAGGCACCAACAACCCAGCATCCAGAAGTTGTTTGAGCTCCGTCCTCATCTGTAGATCCTCAACTTTGGATTTGCGGTAAGGTTTGGAGAAGATAGGTTGAGCATCACCAACGTCAATGGTATGAGCTCAACACGTACTGTGCCCATAGTCAGTGTCATACTTGGAGAAATTGTCGCTGTAGGCCTCAAGCAGGGTGTGGACTTTTAACAGATCAGCTGGGTTTAGTTCATTGGAAATATGAAAGAAAGTAGGGTACATAAAGACTGGTCATTGGATAAGCCCATATCCGCTTAAGACCCAATACAGTGAACTTGCTTTATTTCTTCAAGGGGAATTAGCATTCCTCTTCCGATCTCATGATGCTTTTTTTACAATAATATCCTTATTGGTGAGATTATCTAGTACAAGGTTAATAGGTCATTGATAGGCAGGTTTAACACGCCTGGTAAAACTCTGGGCTTCAAAGGACTAACTCCATCATTGATAATTAGGTGCAGCAGGAAGTGGTGTGGAGATTGAACTATAATCTTCATGTTGACTACCCTTTGTTCACCAGCCTTGATGACCATCTCTTCAGAAGCTTAGAAAGGGATAACCGTCATTGCGTCCACTGATTGAAGCAACATTTATATATTCGTTCAGCTGTGGTATAGTGTAGGGATAAAATGGAAGAAGGATATTCAACTGTGCAAGCATACTCCTTTTTATTAAGCTCCTCAGTGGTCAAAACCAGGGAACCTCGTAGTTAAGCAGGGATAGATAACCATGATTCATGTTGATAGTTCCTTCATACTTGAGAATGAACTAAGTACCAATGAGTAGATCACAGGTATTGTTGGTTAGGGCCACCTCTGGAGCTGACAAGATGAACTTTCCCAAAATTGATGGGCAGAGAAGAGTACTCCCCAAAGGCGCTGGTGTTGTTAGTGCCTGTAGTCCCAAATTCTTTAGTGTAGTCGAGATCAGGGGCCAGTTTAATCTTTTTAATGAGTTTTGATGACATAACGTTTACTGGGGACACAGTGTTGAGGATAGCTCTAAATGAAACTTCATTAATGACAAAGTCCACTTTGGTTAAGGTTCCACCCAAGCTTGGTGAAAGAGCGAGGCCCTTTTTTAATGGAGAGTAAAGGCAAGTCGTTTAACTATCTCAGGGTATTTTATGGATAGACTGCAGGGTATGAACACACTGAGTGAGGCGGAGCAAGGTGGAGAGGAACAGGTCAGCGTTACTAGCAGTGTCAATATCTCAAGTCCCCTCAACACTTGCCGGAAGTAAGTTTTATAGGATATCATAGTCCAATCAACACTCTTTGGTCAATTGATCAGGTACCTCCACTTTACCTGGGGCTCCTAAAACAAAATGACCTTTATCTTCGCCACCTCCTTCAGATCATCATAACAGGGGTCATCAATGCACATCAGGGAGTCCATCGGTTGTGAGGTAAGTTAGGGCTTTCTTGTGTGCCAGAGAGACCCTGAGGCCGCTCATTTTACCCTATTAGCTTTTGGGGGAGGCATTGGAGTTATAAAAGCTCGATTTTCAACCTTTATAGTAAGGGGTTTGTGCTGCCTCACGGAGACAGGTTCTAGACTAGAGTTAGCTGGATAAGAGGTCAAGGGGGATAACGTTGCAGAGGTGGTTGCTTTTTCTTCTCCATCTTTGGTTCAATCAGTGGTTGTGTACTTTTGTGAAAGAAAGAGGTTTAGACTTTGTGATCTGGTCATTAAACCCCTTGTTAGGGGAGGCGATTGGCACCTGAGGAATGGGTTTAGGCTTAGGAGAAGGCTTGGATCCACTTGTGAGGCCGTTATAGAGAAAAAGATGGGCAGAGCAAAGGGATGACTGCTTTCATTAACTGGTTGTTTGAATAGAAGGCGAAGGTAGCACTGCCATGTCACGTCCATTAGCATCTGACTATCTTTATGGGAAGAAGAAGAATTTTGTGATGGCAACTCCGCAGGATCAGGTTACTAGAGGGAAACAGCCGTAGTAAAGGGTAAATGGGTCAGCGTAGATGCCTATCTCAGAGATTCTTGTGTGGGGTCAATATCATAGATATCAGCCACAACTAGAAAGGCCTCTTTGATATCTTGTACATGTGTGAAAAAGCTTTATGGACGAGAGATGTATCTCCAAAGAGGAATGAGACGCCAATCCAGCCAAAACAGCAGCAATATCATCATTGAGTGGGAGCAATTTTGATCAACAACAGAGGTATAGCTTCACTATAGAATCACTCAACAAAAGAGGTGATTGACTCTTCCTATCTCAAACTAGGGCACATAAAGGCCTATTTTTGTCTTCATAAGCTCTGTGCTAATCCGAACTTCTCAATGAATGTTTTCTTTACGTTGGCCCAAGTTTTAAAGTTGTCTATATAAGATACTATTACATTTTGGGCTAGAATCTGAGTCAGGGAAGGATGTGCTTTACTTTTTATGTATCGTTTGTCCCTTCCATGACAGCCTCATAAATGAAGAGGAATTAAGCAGTGCTACGCTCCCCTGGGGTAAATTTATCTCATAAAAGGGGTTTGGCAATAATTAGTGCAACCTCATGAGAGGCTTGGCATACGCGCTGTTCAAGAGTTTAAAAGTCAAGACAGGGAGCTGGGTAGCTTCTGAGCCAAAGCATCTAGCTGGGGGTCAGAGGCAGAGGGGAGGTTGTGAGGGTTATTCACCCCAACACCCTGCATTTTTGTTAATTGTTTGTGGTGTACTAACTCCTGTAGTAAGCACCACTTGTTGGATTTTAGGCTTTTTATTATTCTTTTTTTTAGTACTAGATGGTCCCAACCCGACTTTTTTATTATTCTTGCTGGTGCATTTTTGACCCAAATCCAACAATATTTTGCAGGAAAATATGATCTCTACTGAAGGGAAGAATAATTATGAGGGGTTATTTAACCACTTATAGTAAAATTAAGCAATAGAGTAACTAAAAAATTTGGATTTTTTATGAGTTTATTAGTATCTGCAGGGGTAAAAAAAGAGAGCCCTATTCATAAGTTGATACTTAGTATTTAAGACATTAAGACTCAAAGTTTGGATTTCTTAAAAAGTCCAAATTAAGGAATATTGGGATTTGACTTATCAGATCTTGGAAGACTTGCCACACATTGCTGGAATGGATGATGAAAAGTCAATTGTTGGTGGGATATGACTGTGAGGCAACGATTTAATAAACCTACCCAATCATTAGGCATAAAAATATTTTTACCTTGTGGGACCCCTTCTGACCCCATAAAAGGTACTAGTTTTCGCGGTTTTGGATGTACTAATTTTTCTGTAAGAGAGGGAGGGACCTCAGAAGGGCTCCCCAGATTTGGCTGATGGTTTGGTACAATCTGACTGCCCAAACTCGAGGTTTTTACCTGAGTATTAAAAAATTATTACCCCTGTTGTGATTCCAATATGATTGAACAATAACTCTTGGGACAGATTGGGTGGATTGGAAAGAATCCACCAAACATGATATTAGTTATGATTATTTGAGTGCCTCAAGACAAGGTGATATTGTGATATAATGGGTTATTATTGGATCGCCTCTAAATAAGGCAATAAGGCAATGTCGACATTTGATAAATATGAATTAAATCTCCTACAATTAGGGTGATAGAGAGCTAAAGAATAACAAGCCAAAATCGAGGAGAATTGGCAGAATAGAACAGTCCAAGCTGTGTGAGTGGTATTGTTCAAAGCTGCTGTATATGAGTGAGATGGGTGATTGAGAGAAGAGGTTGTTAATAGAATAGGGAGAGCAGAACAGCAAAAGGTCGCTGTATTTATTATATTAAATAAAAGAGTCATTGGGGAGATTGCTCCTATTTTTAGTATATTCTCAATTGTGTCCAAAAGACTGAAAATTCCACATCATCTGTATGTTGTTCAGTGGGTTTGACTTTACATACAATATGGTAGATCCTAATGATACCGTCCGAAATTATAACAGTGGTGCTCACTACAGGGGGCCCATTGATCAACCACCAAGTACTCCAGATTCCCAGTCGCCAGCCATTGTTATACTGCCTGTGTTGTTGGGAAGTCTTCACAAAACACCGCACCAACTGGGTATGAGGAACTCAAACTTACCTTAGACGCAATGCTCCAAAAACAGGATGAACTTCTTCAAGAACGAAATGATGTCATGCACCAGCTTGATAGCACATTTAACTAAAAGCAAATTTTGGGACAACAAAACAAGGAACTCGCCAAATGGTTGGATGATACTACTAAACAGCTGCAGTGCACAGAGAAGAAATTGACCAGTGCTTCTTGGTCTTCTCACTGGGATGAGGATGAACAACAAGGGGGGCATAATATGAGGAAGAATATGATGCTGATCGGAGCTACTATACCCAGGATGGTAGTACTGGATATGAATATGTTTTGGAGCACCAATTCCCTCAAGTGATGGCAGTGCCGCCCATGGCAGAAGGCCACGCTAATGTTAAAGTGGCAGACATCCCAACTTCCGCTGGTACAGCCTCTCATCAGGAAACTGCTATTGGATCTGACCCATTCTCAGTATGGCCCAAAAACCCATGAACAAAATGAGGAGGTTATCAAGAAACTACCTCTATTTGATTGAAATGGGAATATCCATGGCTTCTTTAATCTGTTTGATTTGCAGTGGAAGGTGCATCTGATAGATGGAAGGCTAAAATGTTGATATCTGCCTTGTATGTTGGGTGTGGATCAAGTCACCTATTACCTCCTGTAACGGGCGGGTTTGTGCCAGTACGCAACAAACAAATTGGGCATTAAAAGCAATGTTACTGACCATACTAAGTACAGGCCTGCAGAAGCCCATCCCTGAACCTGAATGCCATGCCTTGTCATTACCACATAATCTTGTACCACTGTGCCCAAGATGCTGCACATCAACAGCAGAGTCTGGGACCAGGAAAGGGCCAAAAACAACGCCATCACCACACTGAGCTCACTGGTTGAACCCATAGTTCCAATACAATCTGCTACTTTTTTTGAATAAAATTAATATTTTCTTCTAAAAAAAGTTTTTCTTTAATTTTTCATTTTCCTCAAGGAGATGCAACTGCCCTTCAGGGTCACAACATCCTCCCCTAAATAGTGCCCTGCTATTATAAGCTTCTTTCCAGTTAAGCTCTTTTGAGCACTGTCCAAAACATTGTTTGTGAAGATTTCACATCCCACCGGATCATTATCCATGATGTGCATAAGCCCAATGTTATACTGCAAATGCAGTCTGGGTTCAGGATGGAAAAATTACCCAATTTCAACCTTCCTGAGCTCAATGTTTTTTCTGGATCAGGGCCACATTAGGATTGAACGCCATCCAATCCAAAACAATGTACAGATCAGGTGCCTCCTGATCCATTACACCTCCTAAGTAGCTCTGTTACCAAAAGGGATAAAAAAGATACCATGCTTTGCCTGTTTTGGGTACCTCAAAGAGGTCACAATGGAAAGCAGAATTATTAACAATCAGATTCCACCAAAACGAGACTCTCCTGGAGTTTGCTGATCAATTTACAACGGAAGCTCACATGCTGATTGAGGCAGGGTACTTAGCGGAAGCCAATGTGTGCATCATTATGACCTCCGCAGTGAAGCCATACTGAAAGCTTCACAATGTCATTTCGCCACTTCTGGATGATGAAATTCCCCTGCTTAAAATTGTACAGTTTTTGCGTCACATATTCCCTAACTTTTCGCTGCCAAATATGGAATGGAAGACTACCACCTCTACTGTACCCTCTTATTCAGGAGAATACTCTCATCTGACTAATGTTCCATCTAGCAACCCTTGACCTTACTATAGCTTTGTGCCTTGTCCTTGGCTGAATTATACTCAACAGTTCAATCAGCATCCATGGGCTGGTCACAAAAACTGTCAGCAACCTAGCTACCAACCAGGACCTAGCTACGCCAAACATCAGCAATCAGCTTACTGACCTGAGCCTGGTTATGCCAAATGGCCCCAAACTTTCAGATCTGGACCCTCTTATGACAATCAAGGCTGTGGATCTTATGGGGTCAGCTGCTATGAATGCAGCCGCCCTGGTCACTTGGCAAAATTATGCATAACCGCCATGTGCACTATGTACACCAAGATCAATACTACCAGAAAAAGATGGAGTGGAGTAGAGATGGGACCCTCTACCTCCATGATTCCAACCCAAAACGTCCCTGAATCAATAGTAATATATCCCGCAGAAGTCCCTCAGTACGACGACAGAATCTTATACCAGAAGCCAGTTGTCAGGCGGACAGCAAGTAAGAATTAAACTGGCCTGCCAGCCCAGATGCCAGAACATCTGAACAGTAAACCAGAATGCCTGAGGCACTGCTGCTGATATGAAGAATATGGAACCAGAAAGGAGTTTCACCAATATCTGCTGGTGAGCCAGAATTTCATATAGGCACAAAATAAAGTACCAGGTGCACATGGCCATCAACCCTGAGGGGTACAATAATGTCAGCGGATAAGGCGGCTTAATTTTTTAACATATAAAAACTAATTTTTTAGAAAGAATTTTTAATGGAAATTTAGGAAAGAAGAATCGACCAACAATTTTCTCAGTGTGATGCAACTGACTAAATAGTAGTCAATTTGGGGGAAAACAGAGCCAGAATCAGGTCCCTCAAATTCAACCTAACTGGTGAATTATTTGGGAATGGGTGGGTTAGTTCCTTAGGAATTGTCATTGCAAAACTCAGCAGCAGGCTGAGTCACTGTTGGTTTGACCTTGAACGCCTGAACCAAAGCTTGACAACATTTCTGACAGTTGGCGTGATGGCATTTAGCCCAACGAGTGGAAGGAATCCCCCTAAGGCCACCCCACATAGGGGTGGGCCCATTTGGTTAGGAATGGGTTTGGGATGCCCAACCTGCCCATGCTCAGTCGCTGGGCCATTCGTTTGATCAATGGCATTGCATTGGGTGCAATGCCCAATTTATCAGCAGGAAGCTGCCCATCGGGGGTGATGCCTGCTGGATTTGGGAGAGAAGATATTTTTCCAATCATCATGTTAATCAAATTGCAATTGTCGGGCATTCCAGCTGATAGATCAGTCTTCATACCTTTTTGACCATTTAAAATCTGAGCATTGGGCAGATTGCCACTTGAATTGATTACGATCAATTTTATCTCAGCAATCTCAGCGCAGATTTCACTGATTCCTCATAACAGTTCTGCTGAGGTTAGTGTGGGTACTGGAAATGGGATCTGAAGTGGGAGAGCTGTTACCCAGCACTCATCTACTATGTGAGCGAGATCGCCCTGAGTAATGAGGGGTACAGCCATCCTCTTCAGTGCCTTCTTACTCAGAAATGGAAAATGGCCCAGTCAACACCCAGAGGACGTTCCCCAGGACTTACATTACCCTTTCCTTTTCCCAAGGGAAGGGCCTCACCACCGGGGAACTGCATGAGAGCCACATTCTTGTGCGCCTTAGGTAATTTGATTGCCATAATAGTTGTGACTATTTGTGGGGGACAGGGAGCTTCGGGGTGGGATAAATGGAATGCATCAACCAGGTCCATGCAATTTGCACAATCGCGCGCCTTGACCCAGCTGTTTTCATAGGCTGGATACCCTTTCCAGGCCATGAGAAATTGTACAGAACGTTGGGATTTCCGGGATGCCAAGACAGCTTCTACATCAGCCTCCTCTTCATTATTGACAATAATTGGTTCTGGTTCCATGGGAATTGTACCCTTGAAGGGTGACAGCTGGGAAACATGGAAAATGGGATGCTGCTTCCAATGTGCAGGGAGCTTCAGTCAGAACGCCCCATTACCCAATACCTCCTCCACCAAATGAGTCCCAAATGTTTGCTGGAAAATTTATGGGAAGGAGCCTGGATTTTTAAGTGATGGGTGTCGAGCATAATGTAAGAACACTTTGTAAACTTGTGACCTGGAAGATGCTTCTGATCCGCGAACCTCTTGTAGTCATCTATAGCTTTGGTGAGGTGTTCCCACACTAAGCCTTGAGTAAATCTAATATGAGCAGCGTGGTCTGCGGCAGCTTGAACCTCTGGCCACAAGCACGGTCCAAACAAAAATGAAAGATTATAACCCAACGTTGCTTTGTAAGGGGAAAACCCCGTGGATGCATGGGTTCCGTTATTGTACACAAATTGGGCGAGGGGGAGATCATTGGCCCAAGTATCCTGCGTGGCTGTAGCATAGCAACGCAGGTACTGTTCAAGAACTTGATTGACCCGCTTGGTCTGGCTGTCAGAATGAGGATAATATGCCGTGGAGCAACAGGGGGATATTTTCAGGATTGATAGGAGTTCACTACAAAACCGCGCGGTGAACTGGGAACCACAGTCGCTGATGATCTCCTGGGGGAGACCAAACATCAAAAACACATGGCATACAAAAAGGTGGGCAGTTTCTTTGGACATAATTGTGGAAGTGCAGGGGATAAAAAGAGAAATTTTTGTAAAGTGATTCACCACTACTATCACCGCTATGAAACCATTAGAACAGGGGAGCTCGATGATAAAATCCATGGACACTGATGTCCATGGACCCTCTGCCTGCTGTAAGGGATGCAGGAGGCCATTTTTGCCAGAGCGGTCTGACTTGGCCCTAGCACAAGTAACACAATTGCTGATCCAGCCCAGAACTTCTTTTGTCAAACCTGCCCAATTGTAGGTCCATTTGATCAAATCGATGCATTTCTTAAAACCAGGGTGACCAACTGTGGGGGGACTGTGATGGGCGCGAAATACCTCACTTTGGAAAGAAGGGGGAGCCCAAAAGCGAGATCTAAAATAAATAAGACCCTCCTTCAGTGAATTTAGGGAGTGTTTATGCTTTTGGTGAGATAACTGCTCAATCAACTCCACGCCCTCAGGGCAGGCTGTTTGACTGGCTAAGACCTGAGCAACTAATGGAGCGTCAGGGGCCAGAGTGACGGAAGTAATGACAGGGGGGAACAATTGACAAAATTTGGGTGGTAGGAATCACAGTACAGAGGTCCACTTTCTCTGGATCTGTGGAACTGTGGGCGGGGCTGCGGCTGAGAAAATTGGGAATTACATTTAGTGCCCCTTTTACGAATTTGTATTTGAAATTAAAAAAGCACAGGTCCCAATAGGTTCAAGCTTGCGGTGTGCCAATTCTTGGGGATTACAAAAAAGTACAACAGGGCCTGGTGATCTGTGCGAACCATTAATTCATGTTGAGCACCCTGTAACAGGTATCTCCAATGAGTTAAGGCCCATGCAACAGCTGCCAACTCCTTGTCTTAAATAGCCCAAGACTGCTCTGTGGAGGTAAATTTTTAGGAAAAGTAGGCGACCGGGTGTTCCAAACCATTGTGCTCCTGGAGCAACAAAGATCTGAAAGCTACTGATGATGCGTCACATGCAACGATATATGGCTTGGTGGGATTGGCGTGTTTTAAAATGGGAGGGGATACAAACACCTCTTTATTTGATTCAAACGCCTGTTGGCATTTGTCCATCCAACGAAAAGGTATGTTCTTCCCTGTGAGTGGCGGAGTGGGGCGGTGAGTTGAGAGAGTGCGGGGGAGAACTTTTTTAAGAAAATGATGGTTCCCAAGAAACTCTGTAGTTGTTTCTGGGTAGTCAGAGTTGGCCATTCCTGGATAGCATCCAACTTATTGGGAGGGATTGCGACGGCATCTTTAAGGACCAGATTCCCAAGGAAGGTGACCTCCTCCTTATAAAACTCACACTTGGACGGTTTGAGGAACAACCCTGCCTTATGAAAGGCGACCACCACCACTTCCAAGTTGATAGCATGTTGTTTGGGAGTTGGGGAGTGAACCAGAATATCTCGATGTATGTAACAGCACAGGTGAACTGGAGGTCACCCAGTACATAATTGATCATCCGTTGAAACATAGCAGGAGCATTTCTCAGCCCAAAAGGCATTACCCGAAATTGGAAAATGCCACGCTTCATCCAGATTGCTGTTAACCATTCCTGCCCTTCTATTACCCAGATTTGATTTAAGGCGTTCACTAGATCCAGCTTAGAGAACACATGTGATTTGGCGATTGCCTGACTAATTTTCTGCTCCAGAGGCAATGGGTAGGGATCAGTAACTGTTATTTTATTCAAATGGCTGTAATCCACACAAGGACAAAGAGAACCATCCGCTTTTTTGGCGAAGACAATGTGGGAGGTGACAGGTGAGGTTTCCTTAAACAGCCAACCTTTTTTCAACATATTGTCCAACCAGGTATTGAGTGCAACTTCTTCCTCCGCTGAATGGGGATACAACGGACAGTTGATGTTCACCAACTCCACGGTCAATTTGAAATCCACAATTGTATCTGGTGTGTTTAGGCAGACAATCTGCCTTTTCCATATCAAAGATTCTCCGATAGCACATTAAGTTTACAGGGGAAATCAGCTGAAATGCCCGCAGAAGTGACTAGGGTAGTGATGGAGCTAGTTCCTTGTGTCTTCTTGAGGGTATCGGTCAAAGGGAATACTTTTTAAATGATCATTGGTGAATGACAGCATATTAGACTCTAAATGAATTTTCACATGTTGTTGACGCCACCACCCCACCCCTAAGATCACTGGAAACACCAAGTCCGGCATAGCTGAAAAGCAATCACAAAAGCTGAACTGGTGGATTAAAAAAAGGTATTGGTTGGCAAATGACATATGAGGGTTAATAAGCAGATGAGGCCATCATCACTGAGGAGCTCGCATCCATTTCCAGTTTTAAATTGCTGCACCAATTCAACACTCATAAAAATTTTCTACAGCTCCAGTGTCCACCAGGGCCTCAAAAGAGACGTGATGGGAACTAATGCTAATCTTCTTGGGAACTAAGAAGTAAGCGTAGTTCTCCTTTTTGATAGTTGTGGATGAATCCAGCGATACCAAAGAGATGGTGGTGGGATCCGGGGAAACCAATGGGCAAATAGTCGTGGCAACTATGGGGTATGGTTTTGGAGGCTCGAGTGTGGCTGGTCTGATGTGGTCAGAGATAATCTTCTTTATAACCTGGCTCAGTTGGAAAGAAGGGACCATTGCTGCGTCTATACACGTGAGAAAGGTGGAAATGGATAATAAAAATGGTTGGTCAATTATGTCAGGTGAACAGCAAGAAAGAATTAGACTGGCCTGCCAGCCCAGAAGCCAGAACATCTAAACAGTAAACCAGAATGCCTGAGGCACTGCTGCTGATATGACAAATATGGAACCAGAAAGAAGTTCCACCAATATCTGCCAGTAAGCCAGAATTTTATATAGGCGCAAAATAAAGTACCAGATGCACATGGCCGCTAACCCTGAAAGGTATAAGAACATTGGCGGATAAGGCGGCTTAATTTTTAACATGTAAAGAGAGAGAGAGAGAGAGAGAGAGAGAGAGAGAGAGAGAGAGAGAGAGAGAGAGAGAGAGAGAGAGAGAGAGAGAGAGAGAGAGAGAGAGAGAGAGAGAGAGAGAGAGAGAGAGAGAGAGAGAGAGAGAGAGAGAGAGAGAGAGAGAGAGAGAGAGAGAGAGAGAGAGAGAGAGAGAGAGAGAGAGAGAGAGAGAGAGAGAGAGAGAGAGAGAGAGAGAGAGAGAGAGAGAGAGAGAGAGAGAGAGAGAGAGAGAGAGAGAGAGAGAGAGAGAAGAGAGAGAGAGAGAGAGAGAGAGAGAGAGAGAGAGAGAAAAACTAATTTTTGGGAAGAATTTTAATGGAATTTTTAGAAAAAGAAAATTGACCACCAATTTTCTCAGTGCAATGCAACTGATTAAACATCAGTTGATTTGGGGGAAAGCAAAGCTGGAATCGAGTCCCTCAAATATGACCTAACTGGCGAATTATTTGAGAATGGGCGGGTTAGTTCCTTAGGAACTGTCATCACAAAATTTGGCGGCAGGCTGAGTCACTGTTGGTTTGACCTCAAATGCCTGAACCAAAGCTCATTACATTTCTGACAGTTGGCATGATGGAATTTAGCCCAACGAGTGGCGGGAATCCCCCAAGGCCACCCCACATAGGGGTGGGCCCATTTGGTTAGGAATGGGTTCAGGATGCCCAACCCACCCGTGCTCAGTCGCTGGGCCATTCATTTGGTCAATGGCATTGCATTGGGCACAACGCCAATTTGTCATCAGGAAGCTGCCCATCGGTGGTGATGCCTGCCAGCTTTGGGAGGGGAGAGATTTTTCTGATCATGTTAATTGAATTGCAACCATTGGGCATTCCAGCTGATAGATCAGTCTTCATACCTTTTTGACCATTCAAAATCTGGGCATCAGGTGGATTGCCACTTGAATTGGTTATGATCGATTTTATTTCAGCAATCTTGGCGCAGATTTGCTTTTCTTTTCGTGACAATCACTTTAGTTACTACAATTCAATGTAAACTGCAAATTTGGATAATCACACACAGGAGAGATGGGCGACTTTATCAATAAAAATAATACAACATGGGTGAGCGGTGCGCTTAATGGTGCAACTAAGGGCAAGAAACGCCATGGAGGGGAACCAGGAACCCAATCCGCAAAGAAATCACAAACCCAGACACTGTCTGGGTTTATAGTATTCACAGTAAAGCACGCGCAATGTATGTACATTCAGTTCAACCAACCCTTGTAAAAGGTGGAGCATGGGATCAGACTCTTCCTTAGGGATGAGTCACTGACCCTGTGGGAGAAAACATGTGAGGCACAGCCCTCACTTTTCCCTCACGCAGTGTACATAGGCACTAACAACATGGGCTGCAGCTGGATCAATATTGGTTTTGAAACAGCCAATGAAGCCAATGCCGCAGCAAAAGTCTGTGTGGAAATTGCCCTCCCTGAAGGCAAAAAATTGTGCGCACCGCACGCACCAGATGGAGCAAAGTGAAAACTTTGTTCGTCTCTTTCAACTCGCTCCCCACCAACCTTCCTCGTAAGGTAATCGAGGAGGAGCTCCACAAAGGTCTCATGGCCTACGGAGAAATTCAGCAACTTAGATTACAGCAATTTCGCCTGATGCCCAACCTGTGCATGGGCAAAGCTATCGCCGTAATCAACCCCTTCTCAGAAGTGTAAGAGGACTTAACCAGAATTCCCTGCACAGCAGAATTTCACTTTGCAGATGGGGCCAGTCAGCCACATTCCAAGTTACACCGGAATGCGCACCGCCCATTTGCAACCACTGTGGCTCACTGGGCCACAAGGAACACGCATGACATGTGAAAGAGGGCTTAATGGAAAATGATTATTGTGAGGAAGCAATGGATGAAGATAATGAAAACTTCACCAAAATAACTGACAGTCACCACCCATTCCGCTGAAGAAGATGGACTATACTCCACCGTGGACCCAGTTACATGCAAATAATGTAAAGTGGCACAAAAAGCACGCAAGTGAGCAGCGGCCAAAGTGG
>JAKSZP010009784.1:0-54153 GCA_022478985.1 Massospora cicadina
GGGAGATGAGATTGAATGAACTTTGTCTAATGTGATGAACGGGTTCTTTCCACATTGCCACAAAGCAGTTGGGCAAGAGGGCCCATGTGAGGGCCCACAAACATGAGAGGGCTGCAGTGGTTAAGTCCTTCATTTGTTGGCTTGATGAGCAATTGAGGTATCCTTAGAACATGGTGAGGATGATGATCACACTGAGGAGGACCGTCTGTCCACCAGAGAGAGCATACAGAGAGGCGACAGCTCTGTCAAAATCTGAGCAATGGTTCATATTTCGCTCAAAATCCCTGGTTTTTTGTTAAAATCTTAATAATTTTTTATTTAACCGAGGTAAGCTGACCAGGGGACAGACATTACCAAATATATGTGAAACTAAGAGAATAACTAAGAAATATAAAAATTGGGCACCCCAAAGTATCAAGTTACCCCTGTTGCCAGCGGGACTGCCAGGTATGGGGGGTTGGTGCACTACTCCGAGGGGTTTCCCCTGCTATGGAGCAGGTGTGAAGGAAAGGGTCTGTGTGGAGGAGCCAGAGTGAGAACCATGATTCTATAAGCGCTTTTTGTCTTGGTCTCATATATCCATAGAGCCAGGCTTGGAAGTGCTCTAGTAAGTGGACATGGAATCTGTTAATAATCCCATGAATGGTTGGGACCATGCCCTTGAACGCATCTAATGCAATTGTGTGTATTGTTCACATTGCAATGGGTATTATTAGGGAGCGGAGGGTAGATGGGATTGGTGACTCGATCTGAAGCGCAAAGATACTCTTTGATATCGAGAATTCCTGTTCGTTTTGAATCTTGATCAGGCGTGCGACTTCCTGCCATATAGCTTTGGTTGGGGGGCATGTTTCTAGGCGGTGATGTAGGGATCCCTCCCCTCCACATACTGCACATGTTTTGTGGAGGGAGTTGGAGCGGTCCGCCGTCCTATAGGTCCTTCTCAAACAGCGCCAGGCGTTGCTGTTATCCTTGGTTGTAGGAGTGGGTGGTGTGTCATTTTCCACATTGCTTTCTGTGTGGTTAAATCATAGGGAATGTCCAGCATATCTAGGTATTCTATCCTAGCTATGCTTGGGGTTGTTGCGAGAATATCCCTCTGGGGGTGGTTTTCTGAGTTTCTTAATTTGAATTGGGGGCTGGGTCATCCCCTTCCTTGTATAGTACCCATGTTCTCTATGGTCCATCCCATATGGCGGATAGTTCAGAGGATATGTTTGAAATGAGGGGAGGTTCCATGCAGACCCGTTGCAGTAGGGTGCTTGGCAAGGTATAAAAGTAGTCTGGGTGGACTATGTGGGTTGATTAATTTGAGCGCCTGTGCAAAGTTAGTCCTTGCTGCTCTGGACCAATGTTGTTGTGGGAGGTCTGGAGCAGGGATTTCCTTTATCCAGGTACCTAGGATGTGATTGGCATGGCTCTCAAAATCTATTAGTCCCATGCCTCCACTTGAGCGTGGGCCAAATAGTGTTTTCATCCGTATAGGAGGGTGAGAGCCAGGCCACAGCCAGCCCTGGATAAGCGCGCGAATTGAGGTTATAAAGGTAGGTGAGAAGGCTGTGCATGGGCCTGGTACCACAGTATTGGGAGGATGAGCGAGTTAGCAACTGTAACTCATCCTGTTAGTCCTGGGGTTCTTCCCTTGAGGGAGGCGACGCGTTTGGATACCCGTTGTAACGAGGTTTTTCCATTGTCTCATTAGCATATCCCCTGATTCTAGCCAGATTCAAGGTGTCGGACAGGAGTGGTGGTGGGAGGTGTTTCAAAGGGTAATATAATTGGGTTTTTTCTTTGGGTGTAGGTGTGAGGTTCTGATGTTGTGGCCCAATTGTTTGTGTATTTGCCTAAGAGGATGACTTCTGTCTTCCTTTTGTTGAGCGATGCATTGCTCACCTTGGAGTATTCCTCTAGAGTGTGTTCCAGCTGTCAGGAATCTTCATTGTTTGCTATACCTGCTACGCAGTCATCTGCAAAGGCCAGTATCTTGACTGTTGGTTGTCCTTGTGCAGTTATCCCCATGAGACGTGAGTCAGTTACTCGGAGGAGCGGGTCAAAGCTGAAATTGTATAGCAGTGGGCTGAGGGGGATCCCCTTGTTTGAGCCCTCTGTGTGGTTTAATCTTGTTTGTTAGGAATCCAGGGCCGCATACAGCCATGGTTGCAGATTTTGTTAGGAGCATCGCCCATTTTATGAATCTTGGTGGGAGTTTGAAGGCATGTAGACATTCTTTTAGGTATGGCCAGCTAACACGGTCATACGCCTTTTCTGATCCAAGAAGACCAGGGCACCAGTTGCTTTGTATTGGCAAATGTTTGCAACATGGTGTATGTTGTTCCAGATTGAACGCCCTGGTATAAACCCAAACTGGTTGGGTGATAGGGCGTCAGATGCGATTGCGCCTAATCTAGCTGCTAGAATTTTTGTTAGAATTTTTGTGTCAGTGTTGGAGAGTGCAATTGGGCGCCAGTTGGCCAGGTCCAACTTGTCACCCTTTTTATACAAAGGTTATAACGTAGGATTCATGGCCTCCTGGTAATAAGCGTGTTTCCAACAAACTCTGGTTCATTGACGCCAATAGGAGGGGGCGATTTGTTGAAAATATTTTTGTAAAATTCGTAGGGTATCCCATCAGGCCTGGGCATTTCCTACGTGGTGCACCGCGAATTGTTTCCCAAAGCTCCTCCATGTGATAAGGGATAGTATATTGTAATTTGGTGGTGTACTTTGTATCTTGGCAGTTTGAATAAATTCTTTACTTTTTTGTGGATCTGTTGGCATATCGCGATATAATTTGGTGTAATAGCGGTGTACTTCCGCCTTGACCTCCTCAGGGTCAGTTGCCACGGTGCCATTGGTCTTGCGGACCTGTGTGCACATGGGCTGGTTTCCGCAGGAGTGGAATTGGCGGAAAAAGTATTTTGAACAGGTTTCGCCTTCCTTTATGAACTTACCTTTGTTCAATACTTTGATTCTGTGTTGGTGTTCAAAGATGAGATTGTTAAGTCAGGCTGAAATTTCTGCCCATTTGCATCCCCAATTAGGGCTATAGCCAGATCTCAGAGTATTTATTTCCAGGTGGTCTAGTTCTGCCAAGGTACGCTTGATTGTGGCTGTGTCTGCAGAGTACTTGCGTGATGCAATATGTCAGGTTTTGTTGATTAAATCTTTTTTGAAATTTTCCCATATTCCAATGGGATCCAAAGTAAATGGGGCTGTGAATTCTGGGTTTGTAGCCTTGTTTTCAACCCAGTCAGATATCTCAGGCAATCTTATATTTTCTTGGTGAAGCTTTCTCCAAGGCGACACCTGTGTGTGGGATTGGGTTGGTGCTAACTGCCATAACTAATCAGTGATCAGAAAAATTAATCTTTTTTGTTGTAAATTTGGAGATTCTTGAGTGGTGGGATTGTGGGATGAGGATGTGGTCAATATGACTCATTGATATGAGCAGTCCCTCACGCATGTTGGGTCTTGTCATATGGGGAAGGATTGGTGAATTGGGAGGAAGAGCATCCTGTAAGCCAAAAGATGCCTTCATTGTGCGATATTCAATGTGTCCAGGTGGGTATCCCCTGGGATTAGGCCATTGATCTGTATTGGGGTTATCCCAGCAGTTGAAATCGCCTAACATGATGATATCTGGTGGGAGGGTGAGGGTAGAAATTTTTTCAAAAAATTTTTTTTCTCTCAGTTGCAGTACACGGTGCATAGATACATGCTAACGAGATTATTTCATCTTGGCATGTGATTGTTGCTACCAGGACTCG
Source organism: Massospora cicadina (assembly GCA_022478985.1). Classification (NCBI taxonomy): domain Eukaryota; kingdom Fungi; phylum Entomophthoromycota; class Entomophthoromycetes; order Entomophthorales; family Entomophthoraceae; genus Massospora; species Massospora cicadina. Next base: position 3,768 of record JAKSZP010009784.1, read on the forward strand.
ACCATGCAAGTGTGATGATGAATTTGTAATTCTAAATCTTTTGTTGTTTTGGACTATCACCCCACAGTGAGACGTCCATACTGATTGTGATGGTGCGACCCTGGTTGACCAGGATTCTTCTTCCCCTCATAGGCAGTGGGTTTCTTGGATGGCCAAGATGTCTACAAGAGGTTTTTGCAGGAATGCCAGCTTTTTGGCTTGGGACGTATGAGCCCTGGCTCCCGTGATATTTAATGTCCCTATTGACACTGAGGTGCCCATGGCGCCTCAGGAGTGGTTGGGAGGACCCTCTGGTCCTATCCCACCGTGGCTCATATTGGCCATGCTCCGTGTCTGTACTCCAACTCTTTCACTGCCATTGTTGGTTCCCTTGATCTGACCCAATGATCAAGAGAATTTCAGTTTTTTGCATTTGCATCAACTTTTCCTGCACAGGTCTCATGTTGATTTGATGCGGGTTGTTGATTGGATTTTATATTTTTGAGGTTCAACTTTGTTGCATTGTGCACCGCATTTTCACCCAAATTGCGGTTGCATTGTTCCTCAGTATGTGCATGACTGATGACGCTTTGTGGCTCAGTCTGGTTACTGTGAAAATTTTCGACCTGGGCATATTGTTCTGATTGGTTGGTTTGGTGAATATCTGAAATATCCTCCTGAATTTGTCCATGGTTAATGGCAAATTACGCGTGTGCCACCGCTTCAGCCGCTGCTCTCTTGCGGGTTTTTTGTGCTGCTTTATGCTGTTTACTTGTAACTGGGTCCACGATGGAGTATAGTCCATCTTCACCCCAGCAGAATGGGTGGTGGCCATCAGTCATTTTGGCAAAGTTTTCATTATCTTCGTCCATAGCTTCTTCACAAAAATCATTTCCATTAAGCCCTCTTTTACAGGGCATGCATGTTCCTTGTGACCCAGTGAGCCACAGTGGTTGCAAATGGGTGGTGCGCGTTCTGGTGTAACTTGGAATGCAGCCGACTGGCCCCCATCTGCAAAGTGAAATTCTGCTGCATGGGGAATTCTGGATAAATCCTCTTCCACTTCTGGGAAGGGGTTGATTACAGCGATAGCTTTGCCTGTGCACAGGTCGGGCATTAAGCGAAATTGCTGTAATTCAAGTTGTTGGATTTCTCCATAGGCCACAAGACCTTTGTGGAGCTCCTCCTCGATTACCTTACGAGGAAGGTTGGTGGGAAGTGAGTCAAAGGAGATGAACAAAGTTTTCACTTTGTTCCATCTGGTGCGCGCGGTGTGCACAATTTTTTTGCCCTCAGGGAGGGCAATTTCCACGCAGATTTTTGCTGTGGCATCAGCTTCATCGGCTGTTTCAAAACTGATATCAATCCAGCTGTGGCCCAAGTTGTTGGTGGCTATGTACACCGCGTGAGGAAAAGTGAGGGATGTGCCTCATGTTTTCTCCCACAGGGGTCGGTGACTCATCCCCAAGGAAGAGTCTGATCCCGTGTTCCACCTTTGACAAAGGTTGGTTGAATTGAATGTACATGTATTGCGCGTGCTTTACAGTAAATACCATAAACCCAGATGGTGTCTGAGTTTGCAATTTCTTTGCAGATTGGGTTCCTGGTCCCCCTCCAGGGAGTTTCTTGCCCTTAGTTGCACCATTAAGTGCACCGCTTGCCACGACGCTCGCCCATGTTGTATTATTTTTGTTATTTTTTTAGTACTAGATTTTGTATTATTTTTGTTATTAAAGTCACCCATCTTTCCTGTGTGTGATTATCCAAATTTGCTGTTTTAATCAAATTGTAGTAACTAAAGTGATTGTTATGAGAAAGAAAAGCAATAATTTAAAATCTTAATAAATGATTTCAAAATTTAAAATTTTATTTTTGATTTTGAGGTTTTTTTTAAATATTAGAAGACAAAGTTGTCTTAGACACCTTCGCTTGGTTGTTTTTATATTATGGAATGGGGGATATGGGGAAATTGGACCCCGCGGAGTCTGCGGGTGGTGGGCTATTTGTGGGCATATTTTGAGAATCTCAACCTCTGTTATTCCCATCTAGGCCCATTCTAGACCATTCGTTGGGTACTCGTGGCATTACAGAAACTTTTCTACATATATTTTTGTTTGTTGGGGGCAAATCAGAGCTTGTGTCAACCTTATCACCAAAATTCCCATTTTTGGGATAATTTGGCCTGGCAGCCCCTGATTCGCTGGGCTACCCTTCACTGTGGCTCTCAATACTTTTGACAAGTAGTGGATTCAGCTTGGCAGCTCCTGATTTGCTGGGCTGCCTGATGCCATGATTCTTGCCATTTCCATTTTTGGCATAATTCAGCTTGGCAGCCCCTGATTTGCTGGGCTGCTCTTTGCCATTGCCAATCTCTTTGCTTAGATCCTCAAATTTGGTTTGGCAGCCTCTGATTGGTCCAGTCGCCATTTACGTTGACCTTTGCCACCTTTGCTCTGAGGTTTCATCAATTTTATGACATCTGATTTGACAGAATGCCATTTTTGAGGGTCATTGCCCTTGAGACCCTCGCTTTTATTTATATTATTTGTGGTACTACTAGCCACAATCCCCGCCTTAGGGGGGTTGGGGGGCTATGTGGCGGTCAGGCAGCGCCTTGACCGTCACAACTATCCCCTCCTGCTTGTTCTCAAGTATTCCGCATTTAGTAGTTAACCATTCAATGAAAGCATTTAACATTGCAAACTGGGTTTCTTGCATAGTTTGGTTAGCATTGCATAGATGATGAGCATTATCCACGCCATCCAATAAGTTGGTTAAAGAGTAATCTATGTCAGTTGGAAGGCCTTCTAAGGATAAGAAACACCCTTGATCTATGGATCAAACTTGGGTTTTTAATGCCTGTACTCTTGATACTAGTAGACTCAAAGGTTCTAAATTGTGCATTGGAAGCGAGGAGCCAGGGAGACCAGGAGGTCCAGGGGGTCCTTGCAACCCATCCCAACCTACAGGCCCTGGTGGGCCTTGTTGGCCCAAAGGGCCTTGAGGACCTCATTCACCAGGAAGTCCTGGGATTGCCAAAGGAGAACTAGTTGTTCCCGGAGGTCCAGGAGGACCATCAGGACCAGGTCCACCTTCTCTGATATTATCCACAATTTAGATAAGTTGTTGAAGTAGCCTGTCAAGCTCAACAAAGCGCTCCTCATGTTAAGCCTACAATTTTACCAGATGTCTCATAATCTCATCATCAAGGGTATTGATTTGGTGGTGAATAGGATTAGCGACATCACTAACCTGTTGAGATACTTCTTGGCTGATGTACCCCACAACTCCATTATCAATTCTCACCAACTGGTTATGTAGATTGTTGATTTCTCTTCTATTACCAAGTATGGCTTCCCAATTATCCCAACCAAAGTTAGAAGCCATCTCATAAAATGAGGATAACTGAGAATTAAATTGTTGTTCCAGAATCAACTGGCGTTGGATCTCGAGATGATGCAACCCCAAAATCTGGAGTAAATGATGAATAGTGGGATGTATGTATTGCCTGAGGTACTGCTCAGTTCTAGCCAAACCAACTTTGGTATGTTGTAACACTACTCTGTTGTATAAGTTCATCTTATTATCAGCAACTTGTGACTCTAATTCTCAATTAGGATGGGCACCAGACTGGATAGCCCCCCTTATCAAGCCTTTGACCATTTCTTCTACATCTGCAGCTTGAATCTGATGATTATTTTGGTCAGGGCCCTCAATTGGCCAAGTCCATAGATGCTTGAAATTGCATATTATTTATATTAGCAGAAGACATCTCTTACCTGTTGGAGTGTACCCATCAGGTGATACTCATTGATTCCTCAGAAGAGGGGCTTTCTTTGCTAGACATATTCATCATCATAAGAGTATGTGTTCACCAGGTAGCCTCAGAAGCAGACCTGGCAGGGAGCACCAGTAATAGAATTTCAATATAAATTACAATAAGCAGGCGCTACAAAGGCTACAAAATTATTAGTTCCATGGCTCTAGCAAAGTTAGACACAAGTGCAACAAAGTTATTAGTTCCGTTGCTATAATTGATTCCAATCAGAAATACAGAATCCTGTATAAATAGACCAAAATTAAGCTACGCAAGACAAAAATAGAGGTACTTTGTTCATTAGAAATGAGAGATATTTATAGGGGTAGATTTAGTAGTTCTTCATGAGGATTTTTGGGCTGCACCTGAGGTAAGATCTTTCCTATTAGATGACCGATATTGCTGATTCTTAATGCCATACTTTTGATGGTCAGATCTGATAAGGTTCTTATTAGATGAGACCAGCCTTCTTTTATGATGTTTTACCCCATTGGATAGCTTAGCATCATCCTTCAGAGGAGGATGATACCTCTGAAGGGTTGACTGTCAGTCTATCTGAGCATTATATTTCTCCAACAGGGATTTTACAATCTTATCAGACCAAGATATCAAATCTTGATCTTGAGTAATTCCAGGCATCATAGTTGAATTTCCAACAGCTGTATATAGATGATTCCTTATGCTTGATGTTGGGGTCCCACTATTTCTCATCTATGGTTCTCACCAGTGGGTACTGACAAGTCAATTTGTTGCCATAAGACTATAAAATGTGTGTTGGACATTTGCTCTCTCAGCTACTGAGGAAGAATGTCTTGGGTTGAAATTAGCCAGACTGAAGAAATGTTGGCCATTTATGAGTTTGCAGTGAACCTAAATGCAATTTAAATAAGGATAATGATGATTTTGATGATAATGGCCAAAAGACCTAGCCAATTCTCAGTAAAACCCCATTATTTGGGGTAACACCATTTCAAAACCTGCACTGGCAAGAAATATAAAATTGAGCAGTCAGATTAATCTACCCACACAACAGACCATGGGGTGACCATTGGAAGGTATGCCCCCAACCACCATCAAGTCCTTCAAAGCACCTAAGCGAGGATCACCCCCTTTTATAGGCATGGCGGAGGTCCCCCACAGTGAAAGGATTTTATCTAGCAGTGACTAGTTGAAGTTAATCAAAACTTTACTGCATGGGTATGTTCTGCCTCAAAACCCCAACTATCATTTCTCCAAAATATAACTCACCTTTCCCAAGATCTGATAGGAGCGTACACCATATTTTCAATTCAGAAGCATTTAAGCTATTCCAAACCTATTTCAAATTCCCCCAACCCTCAAAAAGTTTAATACTGATTGGTCAGATATTAAAAGGGGTTATTTTTCCCTCTTATTGTGCTCTCAATAAAATTTGTAAAAACCCAGTTTTATTAGAGCTTTATATTTCTATATAAAATTATTTACAGACTTTGGGGAAATCAGCAAGCGTGAAGCGCCAGTGAGCAAGAATCGGCTGGTTTCCTACACAGGTGACCTAGTCCTTTTCTACAATAGTTGGCCTGGAGGTCATGACAACAAATTGGGCATCAGCTGGTCAGGGCCTTACAAAGTCATTTATAGATGGGGTGAAGAACACTCAATTGTAGTGGTCATTCAGGGTACAGCAGTAAACTGTGTACATAGTTGCTTTCTCCATCTGTTTCCTCCCCCTACGCCAAGATCTAGAGGGGGGATTTCAGAATTTCTACCCAAATTGTAGATTCATATGTTTCAGCTGATGGGAATTGACCTGATCTGATCAGATAGCCCAAACTTCTGTCAGGGATAATCCCCAAAAAATTTAATGGCTCTCAAGATTGGGGATCAACCTCAACTTATGTGGTCAACTATTGCTCCCTTGGAGCTTCCTAATCTCAGAATTTGAACCTGATCTGTACAGTGAGCAAATCCTATTTGACTGAGATGATTAGCCTGCCGCAGAATCCTGATTTGTATTAAATATAGATCTTAGCTTGGACTTCTTGGAGATTACTGAGGCACCACCTTTAATTCCCTTTATTGTGGAACCTAAGCCAATAAACTTTACTCTCCCTTTACAACTTTAAGATTAAATTTGCCAACGTTTATTAGGAGATACCACTCCAGATGTAGCATTTGGAGTGAAAACCTTTTGACCAAGATAAGCACAAAGGGTATATTATAACATGCAGGAGCTTCAGGTCCCTGGCTTCAAAATATTAAGGGATACGTGAATCACACCCATGGTACCGCATGGATGAAGGAGGAGGTAGTGTTTTAGGAATTGATAACATGGGAGTGTTAAGTTTGGGTAAGCACCTAGTTATTATGAGACTTAATGATGGTACAGCCCAACTAACTGTAGGGGGTGAATGGTAAGTTGGATGAAGTTTTAAAGTTAGTGCTCAGTTCCCAAAATCAGTTCTCTCACAGATAGTTAGGCTGAGGTATATAGGTCCACATGGTGTTGGCACTGAATAAGTGTGAGAGTGATTTGAGCAGCCTCCTACTGAATAAACGTTAATTAATAACTGTTAAAAATTTTGTTAAGGTTCACACTTGGAAGCTGGCACTGATCATATCAACAGAAGTTAGAGCCAACTGGAACGCAGCCCAAAAACCAAAGCTTCCAGGCTGCATGGGCAATACTTCATATCATGAAGTATTAATCCATTGAGCAACACTTCTTGACTGATCAGTAGGTTGACTTTCTTGGCTGGTATTATTCTATATCATTATTGATTGGTATTTTCACTTGGATAGCTTGGAGCCCACTGTAGTGAGCACCACTTTTCTCAGCTTAACAGTTCTATTGACGGATACCAAAGTTTGAAAATGGGTTCTAAGCTGTAAATTTATGGAGAGGTCAAAAAACAAAAAGATTGGGTGAATATAGACTACTTTATTGAGTTAGAAGGTGTTTTAATTATAGGGCGTGTAGGTTTATGGTGCCTTAAGGACCTTTGTGGCCTTATATGATCAGGATCTTTTACTGCCTTCCAGATTGACCACCTGGTCAGCACCTTCATTATTCTGCATTGTCCTCATGACTGGAGCAATGGGGGCCACACCTCTCACAATTTAGGAAGCGGGGATAGGATTCCTGAAGGTATTTCTTTTTAGCACTAGGTGGTCCCAACCTAAAGGGGGATACACCGATCTCCCTGAAGGTATTTCCATTCATTCTTATGTGCGTGATGCTTCCTATCGAATCTAGTTTTGGTGCCTTCAGGGTAAAGTTCCATCCATGCTGGTTTGCGAGTTGAATACCAAGCTCAATTACGGAGCAGGGTTTTTGACTCGCCCATCAGCTCAAACTATGATAACCATCAACTTGCAGATTTGGATAGGGTTAACCCAGCTTTAATAAAGTTAACAGCATCTTTTAAACTAATCTAATCTCGGGTGGATGTTAGATCTTTAGCGATGGTAAAGTTAACAAATTAACTTCCGGTAACCTATACTACCATCAATTACACCCCTTTAAGAAGACCTGCAGTTGATCATAACCCTTCAACCATAAAGTTTATAACTTAGATGTAGGGTAGATGTAATACTATACAGTGTAGAAACGGGTGGTATTGATGGTACCAGATGACGGTTGTAAAATCTTCAAATTCCGGTGGAGGGAATTCGGTAGGCTGAGAAAGTCTAGTCTATAATTTACTCTCGCTGTAACCACTTTTAAATCAAATCTTTAACCCCCTTTTAGCCTAAACTTACAACGCGTTTAATTCTATAAGCGATGTATTGTTTATACCAGATAACATGGAGGGTTTAGTATGGGGATATGTAGTAATTAAATAAAATTTTGGGTAAAATATAGATAACTAAATCTATGGGTTCTGGTTTGATTAAACTAGGAGCGACCTCTAATAGCCAACCTGTAAATGATAGTTCTAGTTAATGGATGAAAATATTATCAATTAGCTTCTAATCCAACTATATGTTTAGATTACCCTTATATTCATCCGAAGCTGATATCCTATACGTATCACTAGTTTGATAGTTTTTATGATCTAGATACATATAAGAGGGTTAGTTTCGAAGGATAATTTTTATAGGATTTGATAAATATAAATAAATAAAGTAACTTATTACTTGTTAGACTCTAAATTAAAGTTAATATTGACGCTTTTAAAGAGGCAACCTCAACTGAGGCTTGAAAGCGGTAGCCAATCAAAAGGTCCAAGTGTTACACGTTCAGCTCATCTATTGGTACGTAATAGCATCTTAAGTTTATCCAATCAAGTTCAGTTAAGATGATAGTATCCAATCATGTTCAGTTAGGATGATAGTATCCAATCAAATTCAGTTAAGATGATAGTATCCAATCATGTTCAGCTAAGATGATAGTATCCAATCATGTTCAGTTAAGATGATATGGATGGCATAGGTCAAGGTTTATCCAAAATTTAATCAAATTTAGAAATCAACCGTTAGCTTTTTTATGGACCAGTTCCCAATCCATACGATGGGTGGGATAAGCTTACATTTGGGGGTGGGGTAAGTTGAGTTGGCCACCCTTTGAATTACCCAATTGGATTAAAGGGGTGGGGTCATTAATATGGATGAGAGGGGTAATGAAATGTATCAAAATAACCCAAGGTAAGCTTACCACCTCATACACTCAGCTTAGGTTGGGAGTGAATAGAAACATCCACCTTGGTAAATTGAAGGCATCATTCAAGTATTGGATTCGGTTAAACTTATAAATTCAACCCCTAACCCATTTAACCTCACTTATCGAATCGGGTTGGAATCTAACCCCAACGAAAAATTCCCACCTTTTCCACCAAACCTCCAACCTTCGATCATTAAGATTTAACCTATTAACCTTTTCACTTACCGCCTTTATTGATTAAACTTACCTTATTAACCTTTAGTACCCCAACCTTTTAGCCGTTTAACCTTGGGTTGCTCAACTTTGAGGATTCAAAAATTATAATGGCATTGATTGTTAGCACACCCGCGGTGGATCTACTATCGATCCCGGAGGTAAGTTAAGGCGGTGGTGGGACCCCGTGGGTTTAAATCGGGGTACCACTTTTAAACTTTATCGGGTATTCGGTTAGGTGGGTCGGCTATCTTTTAAACCGTTCGGGGGTTGGAAGGAGCGCCCCGTTGGGGTTTTTTTGGTTCGGGGGTCGGCCCGTAGGTTGGTTTTGGTTGGGGGTCGTTTGGTGCTGGGCTAAACTTTAGTTTGGTTCAGACCTGCATTAATTCGCTTGACGGAATAGAAGTGAGGTTCAAGTTGAATCCTTTTAGGCTTGGGGTTGATGGGTAGCCGAACCATGTTTAATTGAGGGTGGAAGGCTTGCTTTTAACGTTGTTGGGGTTCCAATTAGGTTGTGGAACCGGGCGTGTTTGAGACGCCGGACCGCCATATCCCCGAGTTCCGGCCCTACCACGTTATGGAGGTGAGGGAGGTTAAAGGCCGAACTAAGCGGGTAGGAGCGTGACCACCCGGATATCGATAGGTCCAGCCTCTCGATCCAAGCCGCGACCTCAGCGTTCAAGCGGCGGGTCGGGGAGTCCGACCCCGGAGCCCGTAACGAACCAAACCGCTCTAAACCCCACCTTAGCCCAAATGTTAAGCCAGTACCGGCGGGCGCTCTACCGGACCTACGTGACGCATGCCCTCACCGGCTACGGCCAAGCAACAAAGGAGACCCCCGCCAAACTCTCAGGCGGTTGATCATCGAGACTCAAGCGCTCGAAGCCCACGTCGAAAAGGTACGCGGGCTTTAAACCTGACCCCAGTTTAGCTGCCCAAGCCAAGCCCCATAGTGGGACGCGCCCCCCGTGAGATCGTCAACCAACTCTATGCCATCCAGCTGAGGGCCGCCCACCTTAGGCTCAAGCTGCCCGGGACGCCGCTGGCGGCTTCCAGCTCCGAGGGCGCCCACCTTATGGCCAAATTGAATGGGCTGTTTGCGAGCCCCGACCTCCCCCCGATCCCTGCAACGCTGAAACCGACACCCTACCCGAGTCAGGTCGCCCACGCCCTCGAGTTGGAGGCCCGCGTCGCCAGCCTGGAGGGGCTCCTCGGCCCCGAGACCCTCATCAAGGCCGATATCGTAACCTCGGCCCATCAACTGCTGACCCACGTTAGCCTAAGGAGCCGGGCCTAGCCGCCCACCTCGCGAGCATGCGGAAGCTGCTCGCGAGGATCCAACAGCCCGAGCACCCCCTCAATATCGGCAACCGCCTCAAAGGGCTGCTGGGCGAGCTGGACCGGCTAATGGGGCTACGCGACACGCTCAAGCAGCTGGGGCGGGATCCGGTGCTCTTCAGCCGCGACGCGGGGGTGGATTCCGAGACCAAGGCCAAGGTAAAGTTAAGGGTATAGCTTACCTTAGATTGACCGGCTGCTGGGGCTGTTCAACGCGTCCGAGGTGTATCTGGCGCTGGGGGCGCGGCTCGTGGCGCGGCTCAAGCAGCTCGCCGGTATGCACCACGAACTCGTGGGGTTCGGCAGGTCGCTCGACCAGCTAATTAAGCGGATGGACGCCATCCGAGCGGCCGCCCAGGTGGGCCAAGCCCAATACCACCAGGTAAACTTTACCCCCTCAACCACCTGACGTTTAGCTCCATTCGCGGCTGCGGGCGTGCCAGACGGCTGTCAACGCCGACCTTACCCGCCTCGATGCCCAGCTCGGCGCCCAGCTGGCCAAGGTGCTCGCGCTCAACGGGTGATGGCACGTGCCCTGGTGCGGGTTGGGTTTGAGCTTCAAGGCGTCCGTTCCGACCAGGACCTGCGTCTTGGTCGCATGGGCCGCCCTTAACTTTTGGTTGGCTTATGGCTAAGATCGCTTCTATGGGTAACTTGCAGCTCATCCATTCATCTCAGAGACCATTAAACCCGTTTGCATCTGGGTACCGGCGTCCCGTTAATGCTTTATAGTTCAAAAAGCTTGGCCTTCGTCGTGGACGCCTTGGCCCGTCACCCACCCCAACCCAGGATTTGTTTGAGGGTAAATTTGGACCGTGTTTAGGGGGTTAAAGGTACGCCGTTGGGGCCACTGGGAGTTGATTTAGTATGAGGTAAGCGTAGGCGCTTCCCGCTTCGTGTGGGCTTATGCCGTGGCGTTAGTGATCGGTATACGTCCCAAGATCGCCTTTGAAGCGTGATGAGATGGCTTAACGTGAGAGGGGGGTACAGAGGTGTACTACGGATTAGGGGTTGGACTTTATGTCGGAGGTAGAGTTGATTAAATTGGGGTGGATGGGGTCAGTGGTGAATTTAGCCAAGGGGTTCACTTCTTTTTTTAGTACTAGATGGTCCAAGGGGTTCACTTCTTGTCCACGTGGGATTAAGTTGGAATGAAGGGGGATTGTGTGGGTCCTCTAAGCCGGTAGGGGGAGGGGGCGACGGTTGATTGGTTATAATTTAAACCTTAACCTTTTCAGTTTAAAGAGGTTGTGATGGGCCTTGGGCATTGAACCCTTTAAGTAGGCTTAATGGGTCTACGGCTATTTGGGGAATAACTGAATCGTAACCGTACCAATGTATCGCAGAAGTTTAAGGTGTAGGATCGAATCAACTGGGTTCCAATGTGTAAATTTGAACCTTGATTATTATGAAGGTAAGGGCCCAGCAACCGATACTGGGGTTTATTTTACCCACCTAACCCTCCCATTTGAAACTCTGATAACTTAAAACCCTACCCAAGGTAAAAGAGGTAACCTTTTAAGGTAAACATCGCTATGCCCTTACAGCCCATATCCACATATAACCATAACCTATCAGGTAACCGATCTAGTAAACCGCACCCCCAGATTCTGGGGATGATGGGTCAACATGCTTTCTACACAAACTAGCGTCTGGGCGGTTTGAGCCTAAAGTTTTTTTGAGGGTATTATCTCATTTAGGGATGTAAGATGCCATGGTTAGAATCCCGCATTAAAATGACCATTAAGGTTTATAAGTTATGGTCCATATGAACCCTACCCCCTAAAATTCAATCGGGTGGTTGTGTTAGTGAATTTATTTTAACTTTGGCCAGGAAGTTTTTTAATTACCCAACAAGTTCCCCTTTAGTGATGACCAGCTCAGTTAAATATTGACAGATCGAGCTCGTTCCAGTCAACGTGAGAACCTAGCTTAGAGTAGCTGAACGTTTAGGTATCATATAAAATTAAATCAAACTTTTATAAAATCCTTAGATTCCCATCAAACCCCTCATATGCAAACTAGGATGGGGCCCCTTACCCCATCAATTCGGATGGGATGGGTTCAGGTTCTACTATTGATGTGGCCCATTACATTCAAACTCTAAAATGCATGGGTTGATCAGATCATCCTTAAATCCAAAGTTTCACCGGGTATAGAGTTAAAGTGGTACCTATTCAAGACCACACCTGGAAGGGAAAGATCTTAAATGATATAAGCATGGCATATGGGTACCTAATCCAGTTAGAGATACCTGATAGGGAAACTGAACCTCTGGAGGGTTTGGCAAGCAAATTTAAGGGGATGAGGCATAATCATGTAATAACGGTTTAGGTTAATCATAGGCGGTATCCCAGATGGTGCTCCTTATTTTCTCACTATATTTGATGGTATAAAGTTGGGTAGAAAGTAATCATAAAGGGTAGATTAAGTTGGTATCAGAATCCCACAATTTAGGGGATTTTTATGAGAGCTTATCAACAGCCTGGTGATTTGAAACTCTGCCAAGTTTGGTTAAGGTGCCAGATCTGAGCTCCCAACTTTGGGCTGACCTGGACCAACTTGAGTGTTGAACCAGTTGATTGGAACCAACCTTGCTTACAATGACAACGTGGCAAACTATAAGCAAGTTTGATAAACTTTGGTGTTTAAGCCTGATTATGGCTTAGCATTAAAATCCTTCAAAAGTGGGGAACAATATTGTGTTATTAATCTAATGAAGGTCCAAGGGGGTGGTTGATTAGGTCTAAAATCAGATCCAAAGCCCTATAAAACTTTCCTGAACAGTTTTGCTCTCCATTTGCCAGATCTGGCATCATTGAGGGTAACATAAATTGAAATTACTTATCACTTTAAAGCTCTTGGATGTCTTTCCTGAGGCTAGCTTATAGCTCCAATATGGCTCCTCTCCAAGTTCTGGCCAGCGCTCTATGCTACACCTCTTGACTAACACTTGAGAGTTCATCTGTAGGCTTGGGTATGATTTTTAAGCGTCCTGGCCATTGTTTATCATCTTTAAAAAGTGCACAATCCTGGGTAAATGGGGTGGTTTGTGATACCAGCTTACAAGCTGAAAAAGTTATCATGAAGGCTACAACCCATAAGGGCTTGCTATATGGGTTTAAATAGGCCTTAGCCCCCCAAAATTTTCAAACTTGAGATAGATATGTTTATAAGTATTGAACTGGAAGATAATCTGATGACCTTGATAAAAGATATGAATTTGCAATTGGCTTACCTCGATCAGTTTTAAGGTTTGTAAATCTGTACCCTAGGGAGATAGCTGATGGAGTTAGACTTGCTTGTTAAACTATAGAGGTTTGCATGTGATTTAAGTTAAACTTGGTAGCTGTTCAAATAACCCTTAAGGTGACCATTCAGATCCTTCAGCCACCCATGTGACAAGACCATCAGATTTGACATCACCAACCATGGCAACCATACATTGACTGTTGAGATTTTGAGTCAAGCTTATCAACTTACAGTACTTTTTATAATATAATTTAAGTATAATTTAACAGTGTACTTGAGGTAGTTGGTGCATTCTAGTTGAGCAGAAAAGCACTCCCTAACTAGATTGTAATTTATCACCTCTTTTGTCATAGCAGATATTTAGTTATAAGATAAAAGTTAAAATTTTATGTAACCACTTTGTTACTGGTTACCTCAAGTCATCTAGCTACTCCATGAACCTTTAGCGCCTTAAGATCAGTCTAAAAAGTAAATGTGGGTTAACTAAACTGTCTCAATTAATCCTCACCCCTATAAAATAAAGTGAAACTGATCCATGTCATGCACCAGCTGATGTCAACTGTGGCATTCATATTTCATAGCATGACCAACCTAAGCGCTTACCTTTTGGAGCCCAGTGTAACTCTTGTCCATGTGTAATGTAGATTTTTTAAATGTGTATAGTTCATCAGATTAGAAAGGTTTCAATTTGATGGTGCATTTGAAAATTCCGCCAACCCTTTGGAGGGTTCCCCACCACCATGTCAGATTTTCATAATGCACAGTATTAAAAGCTTCCCTAACTATGGGAACCTTTATCTTATTTAACTATTGGTTTTCTTTGCTTTGTGCAGGCATCTTATACTTTGATAAAATTTTTGCCATCCTAATCTTGGGTTTTACTTCCACCAGCTCCACCAAACCTTTCCCAGTATCCGGGTGATGTACCTGGCTTTGTCCTGTTACCTTCAACTAAGATCATGTGTTTCACCACCCCTGCCAAGATACTGTTTGAAGTCTGGCACACCTCTGAAGTAAAGTTTACATTCCCACATAATTCCTGCCCTTAGATGAGATGCACGCACCCATAATGGTGTCCCCTTTAGTGTCCTGCAATGCACACTTCTTATGTGCCTCCCATTCTATCCACTGTGCCAATGCCTGGCACCTCTGAGTGTGCCCTTGAGTGACTGCCGCACCAAGGACCCTGGGTCACTAAAGGGCAAGCACACTGTTTGTGGTCCTGTGCACCTGTACATGCAGTTTTGGCTGTACCCTCTCCCATCACATCTTCTGAAGCCTGCTGCTACCTCCATCTTACAAGGGGGCCATGTCACAGACTGACCAAAATCAATCATAGCATCTTCATTTTAAACATGTTTCAAGCTTGCGTCTACCTTTTAGATCCTGGTGTGACAAAAGGCAGTTTGTAATTAATCCCTATAAAACTAGTATACTAGAGTTTTATTTGTGTTAAAGGTTGCATTTCAGGTTTCATTTGGTGCAACATGAAATATTTGGCAAGATATAGACTTTTAAAAATTTAAGGCTCCCAAATGGCCAACCAATTTTTGTGATCAGTTAGGCTATGACACCTAGATCATCGCAATAAAGTTTGTCAACTCATTCTCATTAATTTTGTGGGTGGTATACATTGTGTCCCAATTTAGTCTTCTTATGCCACATTGTACTCCCAATAAAAACCAGCTTTCACCATTATGTGTCCATTTTAAGGTCAGATTCAGTTATTATTTTTACAGCTGAGAAGTTATCAAAATGGGACAACTTTTCCAAATTTTCCTCAGCTTCAGTGCCAATGACTAACAACTACCACAGTACTGAAGCACATACAAGGCTATCACAGGTGACAAGAGGCTGACTGGGGTTTGTGCGCCCTCCTCAATCAATTAGATGCAAAAAACCCAGATTGAGCATAAGTACCCTTTGGGGTGCACAGGTGACAGTGGCTGGGTGGGATTATTGCCTCCCTACCGCACCTCAACCTGCTGTTGAGCCTGTGAGGTGTTTCCAAGCAATGGTTATACTAAACAGGTGACCAAAAGATGGCAAGCATTAAGCTCACCAACCCTTGGCCAATGGGTAGCACCTACCATCACCAAGGGAACTTTGAGTGGCACTTAATTTATTGCCAATAGATTGATGTGATAAACTTTTGGCTGGGCTCATTGTTTGTTCTGCAATTAGGCCCTTGGGAGTCCTGATGGTTTATACCTGGCGGAAATTACATATGTTCATAATGTCAGACCTTTTAGTTGTGCCCTATAGTTCATCAGATTAAAAAAGTTTATAATATGGTGGCGTAGTTAGAAATTCAGCTGATCCTTTGGAGTGTAACCCCATAGTGCATCAGATTTTATCACTGCCAATTATAAAAATCTTCCCTAATAGCTGATAGAATACCCATCTTAGTTATTTAATAATTTATGTTTTCCTTTTTTAAAAATTTAAGTAATTTTTTTGTTATCATAACCTCAGTTTTTTGCTTCCTCAACTCCACCAAACCCTCTCAGTATTAGAGTAATGTCCCTGGTTTTGGTAAGTTGCATTTAACTAAGATCAAATATTTCACTACCCCTGCTAAGATACTGTTTGAAGTCTGGCACGCCTCTGAAGAAAAGTTTACACTCCCACTTAATGTTCTGACCTCAGATGAGCTGCACACACCCATAAAGTTGTCCCCTTAGTGCCCTGTAACGCGCACCCTCTTTTGTGCCCCCCATTTTGTCTGCAGTTCCAATGCTTGTCACCTGTGGAGCATGTCCTTGAGTGGCCGCTGCACCAAGGACCATGGGTCACCAAAGGTTAAGTGCCCTGTTTGTCATCCTAGGAACCTATGCATACATCTTTGGCTGTACCCTCTATCATCACATCTGCTACAGCCTGCTGTTGCCACCATCTTGTAAGGGTGGTTTCACATACTGACCAACATCAATCGTAGCATCTAAACTTTAAACATGTCTCAAGATTACATTTACCTTTTGGATCCTGGTGTGACAAAAGTATTTTAAATAATCCCAAATATCAGTCTAATATAGTTTTATTGTGTTAAAGGTTGCATTCCAAGTTTCATTTGGGGCAACATGGAATATTTGCCAAAGATATAGATTTTTAGAAATTTAAGACTCTCAAATGGCCAACCATTTACTGTGATCAGTTAGGCTCTGGTACCTAATTATTACAATTAAGTTTAGCTCCCCAGTTTCATTTAAATTGAGGGTGATAATTCCATCATGTCCACTTTGGTCTTCTTATGCTGCATTGAACTCCCAATAGAAACCAATTTACATCAATATGTGTCCATAAAATCTTAGCTTTAGTTTTAAGTTTAAAAGTTTTTTAAATTTAAGATTGGGACAACTATTAAGAGATTTTCTTGGCAATAATGCCAATGACCAATGCCTACCCCATTACTAAAGGGCATGAATGCTGCCACATGTGATAAGAGGCTAGCTGATGTTTTCGCCCCTCTTGCACTCAATCTGATGCGAGAAGCTCTGATTGAGCCATGAGTGCCCTTTGGGGTGCACAGGTGACAGAGAATGGACAGGATTATTGCCTCCCCACCTCAAGTCAGAATTCTGATAAGCCTGTAGGTTCCAACTGAGCTAAAATTATTCTTTCCAGAAAACTGGAGGCCAGAAATCATTGGGAGCTCACCAAATCTTGGCCAATAGGTAGCACCTACCATCACCAAGAAAACCAGGAAATGACACTTACCTTGTCACCAAAATAATCGTGGTGAAACTCTTTTGGTTAAACTCATTTTTACTGGCAATTAAGCCCTTGGGAGTCCTGATGGTTACACCTGGTGGAAATTACATCTTTGCATAATTTCAGACCTTTTAGTTGCACCCTATAGTTCATCATTTTAGAAAGTTTTTTAATATTAGCGCATTTAGGAATTACACCAACCCTTTTGGAGTGTCCCTCACCATGCATCAGTTTTCCCTAATGCCCAGTTTAAAAAGCTCCCCAAAATTAAGAGAAACCTCAATTTAGTTATCTAATAATTTTTTTGCTCTTTTTGTGCAGGCCCCTTTTTACTTATAAAATGTTTTGTCATCCTAACTTCAGGTTTTAGTTTCCATTGGCTCCGCCAAACCCATCCCATTATTAGGGCACTGTAGCGGGTTTTGGTCCATTACAGATCATATGAGCTTTCTTATTTACCTAAGTATCATCATCAAGGATAAGTAGGCTCACCTCTCTTGTTATAAATCCCCCACCTTTTTGTTGACCATTTTAGGTGAATTTAAAAAGACTAAGACTTGGTCTTGCTCTCAAACCTTCATCAACGCAAAGCAAACCAGCTGATACTTGGCAGAAAAATGTTTTTAAATTGCTTTGATGTCAGAGCCAAAGCTTAAAATTTTTTATCTTTCAGAAACAAGCCAAAGTCTTTACCCACAAACTTTAGGCCAGTGTCCATTGAAGCGAGGGTACTGGCCAAATGATCTTTCTTCTTCAATCACTCTATTGAATACCTCTTTATTTAAAAAAAGTTTATTACCATAAACCATTGCTGCTCCGCTGACTTAATCATCGTACAACATGTTTGACACTTGCTGCTCCTGCAAGGGTAGTGGTGCGCCTCTTTCTGGCATCTTTTAACACTTATGAAGTGTGCCCAGGATAGCTCCATTAGACCTTTAATCTAAATTGGTTGCTTTGTTCCATCTTGGGACCTAGAACAACATCTTGCACTCCCAGAAGGTACTTCAAAACTCCCTGATACTCCTTTATAGCAACCTGTGCTTTGGCCTTTGTGTCAAGTATGGGAACCTCTTCTCCTATGCAAGTACAGCCATCATCAAATTGGTTCAGATGGTTTGCAAACCCATTTGTTTATTGATTTATGCACCTTAAGGGTCCTTCAACCTTGCCTTATTGAGTAAAGCCTAAGCCTTGGCTGCAGCAACAGTGTCATGAGTTGAAAAAGCTTCCCTCCACAGTACACACAATTGGTTGCAAGCGGACGCCACTCTGGTGGTATACTTTGCCAGTTTTCTCAACCATCTCTCCTCCAATCATTTCCACTGTGAGCTCCTGGACAGTCTGGCCACTTATAACGTTGATACCAATTTTCACTTTATGTTTCACAATGATCCAGTTGCCTTTCAGGGCTCATGCCTTAGCAATGATCCACCTATTCCAATAGAATACCTACCTTGCCATTCCCCCTCACAGCATGATCTGCTCACCCCCCAACCACCAATTCTGTGCTCATGTTAAGAAGGGCTTCACTGTCTCCTTATGCTTTGGGTTAGACCACTCAAATTGTCAGTGCCCTTACCTTGCCACCACAGAAGCCTCAGCCCCTATTTCTCTTAGCATTGTCCTGATGCCAATCCTTTATGATTTTTTGAGTGGGGTCTTATCCTCCCTCCTCCTATCTCAATTGCCATGGCTGCAGCTCCTCCTGTAACATCCAATACAAATCAATCTTCTTTAAGATGTTAAGTGCCACTTATTGCTTTGGCTCAAGCCAAAATTCCTTAGATAGAGGTTTGAGAAGCATCCACTCCAGCTTTCAACTAATAAGCTCCTGTGGATGGCCCATGTTTACCTGTTTCATACCATTCTATTCTCTCAAATGGTTACTGATGATTACCAACCCTTTTTAATAAGCCATGTATTTGATTAGACAAAGTCCTATAAACTCCCAAACCTGATCCTCAGTTCCAGCTCCTCCCATTACAGGCTTCCTTATGTATAAGATCCACCATCAGCTTATTAAAGTGGGTGTTGCTTCACCAACACCCCTCTCTGAAAAGCCCTCCACGCAGCTATGGAGAAACTCATAAACATGATCCCAGTACCAGTTTATACTTTAATTACTAAAGGAAACCCAAATTAAAGAGCTTACATCAGCCACTGGGTGTGCTTGTGCTGATACAACAAAGCTGTTCATGTTAACACCAACTATTTCAAATATAAAAACAAATCAATGGTTTTACTTTAGTTCCCAAACGTATTAAATCTGCTGAACATCAGTGTCAGACAACCAACGTGCCAAGGAAAGATTTGGCTTCCATTGAGGTTACTCCAATACCCATGACAGCATCCACAGTCTGAATGGCATCGCCATTCTGAATATTCTAGCTTAATATCCATGGTGATATAAGTGTGGAGAATATTGATTTATAAACATCATTTCCATCCCAACCATTAGGCTGAGCACCGGTAATAATTTTGACCAGGCCTCAAGCATTAAGGGATGAATGGTTGGGTTGGGTGGGGGACAGTTCCGTCCATCCAGAGTGTACATTCAGCGTGAATGCTGACTCATCTTGATGCGCACTTGATAGCAGGGTTAACAATTGTTTTTCAAATAATGCTGACGGTTCTCTACAGTGGTGCATCTGCTAGTTTATTATTACTTGTTTCTTCATAATTGTAGTGGATTTTATTGGACGATTGGTTATTTTTCTCAGGTTAATAATCTATATATATATATCCTTAGTCAGTTGGAGTGTGCATTAATCCTAGGGGACGATATTCTAGGGTATCTATGCTGAGTGAGGCTAAGGCTGTAATCACCAGCAAGATGGCCACAACCATACATCGATGAATCCCCCTTGGGTTGGGACCATCTAGTACTAAAAAAAGATGGCCACAACCATCACTGGTACAAATGAGTGTAGGCCCTTCATGGGTCGAGGTGGTTCCTTTGGGGTGGCCAGAATCTTTGATAATTTAACTTTTTAAAAGTATTTTTAGCGGAATTAATGATTTTTTAAGGATATAACAAAAAAACCCAGCACTATACCATTAGCAGAGAACTGCGTTTTTATAACTTGAGGGAATTGAGGAGTGGGGATTGGAGAAAATTTTTGATGACATGATGCGTGAATCTTCTCCAGAGCATTGGGACCATTGTGCCATTTTGCAGGTTGCATATTGCGGGTTGCTCACTTTGCAATTTGTGCTACCAAACTTCGCTCATTTTTCAGGGCTCTGGCATTCTTGTGTAGCTCAAAATTTTTCTAACAAGATTTTTTGATTGTCCAGGGGGTTTTAGTAGATTGACTTTGATACTTATGGCCCCATCATGAAATCAGCTTCAATCCACTTGTTTGCAAGTGAATTTCATTGCAGATTCTCTCAATTCTCTTAGCGTAGTTCTCAGCCAAATTAAACTTCATGTTGGAATTGATCTTTCCAGATTTTTGGCCATTCATAAATTTAGAAGAGGGGGGTGGCAAAAACCTAACGTTCATCAAGGGTGTGTCCCAGATATACTATCTTTTCCAGCAGAACGGTTCAGGATCTCTTTCCCTTAATAGAATGAAAAGGGTAGATCATCTGGTCTAATTTAGTAGCGCAGTGGGGACCCTTGCAATCAGCTCACTCAGTATGTTGAGGCGATGCATACTTTGGGCCTTATTGATGAGGACAACTTTACATTCTTTATTATTATTTCGCATTCTGCAATGCCCCACTCTAATTTTGTTCACTTTGATGCATGTCCTCAGTTTTTCACTAAACAAAGATCCCCCTAACCCCCTATCCCTTCCTATATGGCACCTTAGGATAGCTACTAAGGCGCCATATTAAGAATTTACTATCTTCAGATTTATTTGGCTCAAAGATAAAGATGCATGGCCACCCCACTCTTGGAATGGGTTCACTAGTACTAAGAAAATTAGGGCATTGGTCTGTATATAATAGTTTCTTTTCTATATCAGTTTAAATTTATTCTATATTGTAAATTTAAACCTCTTTGCTTTTATTTTGTGTAACTAGAAACTAGAAGTATAATCCTGCAAAAAATAGGTGGCTTATCTCCGCGCCTTCTAGAAATTATGGCTTAAAGGGTTACTTTCAGCTCATCCAAAGAATCTTCCTAGCTATATTCTTAAAGGACCTCCTAATAAAAATGTTTTTGTAGTCAGAGGCGTAGAGTATAGCATTGGTAATGCTTGATAAAGAGCTTTATTAATGATTAGGGTTCTGGTATACATTCCTTCCTCTATAATAAAATAAGCTTAAAGGTACCAGTTTTAGTTCAGATATAATTAGAGCTCCACCGCTCTTAATTAAGCTATTAAATTGATAAATTATCCAAGGTGGCACTTGGGCCAATAAAAACTGATATTGCTTGGCATATTGAAAAGTTTATAACAATTAAAGCTCAGTCTCATATCCTTAGCCCTTAACCTTTTTTCTGTTGGATAACAGATCATAACTTAGTACTAAGGTGAGAAATTGGGTAAACTAGGCTTAGAATCATGCGCCACACCACTAAAGAAAATAAAAGCTCATAAGCTAATGAAGCCTTCTACAAAACTTTGATTAAATCTCAGTACAAAATGTAACATTCATTATCTTCTGATTATTAAAAACCTATATAAACCTTATGGATGTATGAATTACTAATTGAGGTCTTAAACGAACTGCAAAGTATATCTTCATATATCTCTATATGTATCTAGATGTTATAGGATAAAACGCATCCTTTTATTTAGTCTAGCATCTAGAATAACTTTAACTATGAACTCATTACGTTTGGACCTAGATACATACTTTTAAAATAAGATACACTTTGTACAAACTTATTCATTTTCAATAAGGATTTTAAATCACTATGAGAAATTAAAAGCTTATGCATACCCTTAGAAAACTATCATCATCCTGGTTATATGACAATATATTCTCTTATCAGATTGATAATAACAAATCTTGGTCTCTCCAGGTTTGGATCTTTTAACTCCTCATATTCATCTAACTAGAGTACGGTTTCTGATTGTTAAATGCTTAATGGTGCTATTCCCAGAAGCACCTGTAGTATAAGTGTTGAATTTTTGGTATATTGAGAGTAACTGGTTCTTCTTATAAGGTAAGACAGAGTTTCAAACGTCTATTGTATGAAGACAACCGACCAGATGGTGACTATGTTTAAGATATAACTCCTTGGTAATTCTACTGAAAGTTGTATTATCCTGTCATTACTTAAATGATGGCACGCTGCTCTGATCTTCCTGATCCTAAGTAAATCCTTGACATAACACAACGTAAAGTATTAATATAAAAGCTTATAAAAAATATAGAACTGTAGGAGTATTTGTTGTTTTATTAGTAATAAATTGGGATGATTTATAGGGTTTGATGTTCACCACATCTTACCCATGACACCTCAATTTCAATGGCACTTGGCCAGAGAAAGTAATGAGTTCATTTGAGGGTCTATAATCCATTCAACTCAAAACATCCCAATCATCTCAGAGTCAGTCTCAAACTCAAAAATATATTCAAGACAACATTTCTAACACGTCTGTAGATAGCTGAACTGATACTCATCTCAAGCAATTGGCAGCACATACCAAGGCAATTTGTACCACTAATTAATAATTAATTTGATCAAAAACTTGATTGACATTAAAAACTAATTTTGACATAGACCAACAAAGCCCACGTGCCCAGGTTATTTAGTCAGCTATTATTATAGGTCCAACTAAACCAACAAAGCCCCCGTGCCTGTGTCATCATAGTCAAATATTATTAAGTAGAATTGCTAGGCTACAAATCTTAAGCTGTACATAAGCTTAAAATATTCCTGATCACTGATATCTGATATGATTCATAATAAATTAAGCTTGTTAACATTATTATGTCCCTATCTAATATCCAACAATTAGATTCAGTCAACAACTCAACATTTCCCCACCTTGACTGGATATAAATGGCGGTACTCTTTTCTCTGATTAACCATGTCCAACTTTTCTCGCTCATCCAAGTATGAATAATATCTCAATAGTCTTTCTGCCACTGACTGACGAATCTTCTTATGACTAAGCAAGTCTATGCGGCATGCAATGGTTAACTTGGGCGTGTTGCCCATGATTTTACAAGGTGGATTGACTAGCTATGCTTCTACAATCCTTGAGGATTCATTTTCATGTCCCACAGTAATTTCACCAATCATCAATGAACCCAAACAAACCCCTTTGACTCCAATTACTATTCATTGAACTTCTCAATGGGTCAAGTGAGATCCTCCTACAACTCTTTTATTAACCCTTCAGGCTTTGGAAGTCAAACATCCTCAAGAAACTCTTAACCAACACAAATTCACTTCAGATGGGGGATCTTCTTCCTGACTTTTGTTTGCCCCTTTTTCTATTTTCCCTTCTAAAATCTCATTTCCTCTCTACGCACAGGCAGTGTGGCTTCATTAGGTTTTGATCTCAATTTGATGTTGGAGCTCATAAATGCCTATTTATCATCTGTACTCACTAGTGGTCCTGAGATTGCCCTATTCGATATATTTGAGGCCAATCAGGCCATTATTTTTGCTAACTCAGTTTCTAGGATTTGGTACAAACCCACTTCAGTGCATATGGATTTACATGTTCCGTTGGGCCTCAAGGCTCAAGTTTCTAAAGATCGACATATCCTGGTTTTATACTGAGAACTTTGTAAAAGCCTGGCGAAAGGGCTTCCAGAAAAGTATATTCCACAGATGGCTCTTCTTGGTGCATGTGTTCGCTTCCCTCCTTCCTCATACCCCTCTGATACCATGCCCAATATGCGCAGGGTATTAGATGAGGTGCATTCGCAGATGTTCCATGCAAAAGTTTTCCTCCCCCCAGCTTACCCTTGCCTCAAAAGTCTCCTTGCTGACTGTATTTTCCTTTCAGCAGCATTTAACCCAAATCAAACCTTTCCCGCCTGTTCCAAAGTTCATTTCAATGGTCTTTCCCTCTGGTTTGATGGCCTTTCTTAAGCTGACAAGGCTAGCGTGCCTGGTGCCAAGCTTTTTTGGGTTTAACACATCTTTGGCAGGGTTTGGATAGTCAAGATTTGTTTGATTTTCGCATTTCTCCAACTTGATCTAACTCTCCTCCCCCTCCTGAAGTAGAGTTACCTAATTTCGATGATGACAAAACACATATTTCCAAATAAAACTGTATAGTTAATTATTTACTAATTTTCTATATTCTTAATATTCTTAATATTATTAATAATATTATATTAATATTTTTAACCTTTACAATACGGATGAAGGAATTTAGCGTGTACTTGATTCACAACCTAGCTGCCTTGATCCTTTATAGTGTATACATCTTCAGATGATTTTTCCAATACAATAAATGGACCTTTCCAAAGCGAGGCAAGCTTGTGTGCGCAGCCTGCGCTATGAGTATCACAATATACTACTAAGTCCCCTTCTTTAAATTTAGTCACTATAGCCCATTTGGCATTGTTGTAGCTCTTCTAAATAGTTTTTTGACTAATTGCATTTTGATAAGCTTCCAATTGTAACTTGATTAATGTCTTCGCCAGCTGCTCAACATAATTATTCTGACTGCTTCAGTTGAACTGAGGGCCAAATGTATAATGGAGGCAAAGATGGCTGTCTACCATACAGAAGTCAAAATGGAGAGTGGCCGGTACTGCTGTGATGTCCAATATTGTATGCAAACATGGTAGCACTAATAGAGGTAGCCCATTGTGAAGGTGCTAAGGCTGCGTTTTTGCGTTAAATGCTGACTAGAGTGCCATTCACTCGCTCTACCATACCATTACTTTCAGGATGGTATGGTGTTGATAGCACTCCTTTGATAGACATCAATTCATTTAGCCATTGTATCATTTGAGCAGTAAAATTTGTGCCATTATCCGTCAAGATCTTCTGTGGGCATCTGTGTTTGTAAATTACATTATCCATAATGAACTTGGCAGTAGTTAAGGCCCCAACGTCTCGGATTGCTTTTGCTTCCACCCATTTCATAAGATGGTCAATAGCAACAATTATGTATTTGTTGCCTAGGCTGCTCACAGGCAAAGGGCCAACTACATCTATTGATACGGTATGCCAAGCTCAGTTGGGTTTGATTAAATGATACTTCAAATCTGACTTCATAGATTTTGTAATTTGACAAGAATGACATTTGTTGAGTACATCTTGGATATTAAATTGCATTGAATCCCAGTAGTAATTTGACCAAATTAATTCTAGCGTCTTAGTTAATCCTCTGTGCCCCACAGCCTTGTGCGCTTGTGTAATAATTTCCATTCGGTCAGAAGGTTTTTGGAAAATTTGATGCTGCCCATTGGGCCTGAGCTTGTATAAAACTCCATTCCAATATTCAGTGTCAGTTAATGCTTTTTTGATTGCCTTTTTCACTTCAGTTGGCTCGTCCTCATATTTCCAATTAATCATTTTTTCATGGAGTTCATCAGCTAAACTGCTCAGGACATCTACAATGGGAAGTCTCAATAATCCATCTGCATTTTGATGGGCCGCCCCAGCTCTATGGATAATTTCATAATCATAAGCTTGTAATTTTAAAGCCCAGCGAGCTAAGCGTCCTTCAGGTTCCTTGAGGTTGTGGAGCCATCTCAACGAGCTGTGATCCATTACTACTTGAAACTTGGTACCATGAATGTAAACTCGAAATTGTTTACATGTGTAGATTATGGCTAAACACTCTCGTTCAGTCACTGTACAATTGCGCTCATGATTATTCAGCGTTCTGCTGCAATAAGCGACCGGATGCTCCTCCTCATCCTCCCCAATATGAGATAGCACACCCCTAATCACAGTCAACAAGGCATCAGTTTGTATGATAAAAGGCCTCATGACATCTGGATATTGAAGGATAGGCGCTGAACTCATTCTGGTTTTCAAAGCCTCAAAGGCCTGTTGGCATTCTTCTGCCCAGCAAAATTGAACTCCTCCTTGCAGCAAATGGAATAGGGCTCAGCAATCCTCGCATACCCTTCTACAAATCTTCAATAATACCCTACTATGCCTAAGAACACTTGAACATCTCTCATACTTGTTGGAGCTTGCATCTTGTTAATCGCCTCCACCTTTTGAGGTTGAGGCCACAAGCCCTTGGAATCAGTGATGAACCTGAGGTATTCCAATTGTTCTTTAAAGAACTAACATTTTCTAGGTTTTATCTTCAGATTAGCATTCAATAGTCATTCAAACACTTGTTCAAGGTGCTCCAAATGTTCAGAAAACGTTTGTGAGAAGACATTGATATCATCCAAGTAAACCAGTACACAGGATAATTTAAGATCCCCTAAGATTGTATCCATCGCTCTTTGAAAGTTGCGGCACATAGCACAGCCCCTGTGGCATGCGCGTTGGTTGAAATAGTCCTTGAGTAGCAATCATTTGCACACTTCTCCTGTTCCTCCTTAGGCAATTCAATTTGCCAATATCTGGAGATAAGGTCCAAGGCAGTAAAGTATTTCGCTCCTCCCAGACGATCCAAAGCATCATCAATTCTAGGCAACGGATAGGAATCCTTTTTCATGGTGGCATTTGGGCATTGGTAATCAATCACGACTCAATTGATGCCATCTTTCTTCTTTAAAATTAGAACAGGGCTGGCCTATGGGCTTTTGGATGGCACTATCATTCTGCTTTTTAGCAATTTTTCTAACTCTTCACCAACTATTTTGTCGCTAGCCCTAGGGCGCCAAATTGGCCTCATTCTAATAGGTGCATGGTCCCCAGTGTCAACAAAATGCTGGACTCCTTTTGCACAACCTAGATCTTGATCATCTTTGGCAAAAATTTTGGAATGTCATTTAAACAACTCTAGTGCTTCATCCTTCTGTTGTTCAGATAATCCAGTAAACAATTCTCAAGGGATCACAGTATGTGCCCCAAGGGTTTTGTTTGGTAAGCCTAGCTTGGATAAATCGCCAAATTTGATATCTAATTTTAATTCATCCTTTAGTAACAAATGCACGAATGCAAGCACTTGATATTTCTTGACCTTAATAGTTCATTTTGTTAGATTGGCTAATAGGACATCAATTTCACCATGCTCTGGTATAAGTATTCCAGGCGCTACATAAGGTTCCATATGAGAGCAATGCCACAAGGACATAACCTCACCATATAGTCCCTCTGAAATATCCAGCGTGGTCCCAGTCTTCATAACTAGTTAATGGCCTGGAGCCATACTCGCTTCCTTATTCACATGTAGGGGTATTCCTTGATTTTTGTTTATAGCATTTGTGTCATGGTTGGATGACTTTATAGTAGGAACAGATGCTAAAGACAAGGCTGGGCGACAGGAGGCCCAGAAGGTGAAGCTTCAGGCTCTTCCTGACCTGAAACACACCTTAGATCAATGCTGGGTGCAAGCCAAGCATGCCCAGGTTGATACTAATGGGGTGCAAAACGCCCAGCCTCTGATCGCGGCCCAGGCACTAAAACGAATGATTTACATTATAAACAAAAATGGTTCAATTTGCTTGGTTGGAGAGCAAGGGTTCGAGTCCTGCTCAAGCTATGAAATTTTAAACTCAGGTAAAATACGGCTTCAATCAATTACTTGAGTGAAGGCACTTTTGGTGTATTTTAATAAAACGGATGTAAGCGTCTGTTTATTGGAGCGTCAAGGCTTGGGCGCACTTCCACAGAACCTGAATTTCCCCAGCCCACTTTAAATATGTTTTTGTGACCAACATTCCTTGTTGGTTGACTTTCTTTTATAAATTTTACCCGTTATTTTTATGTTTTTCAATGGTTCCTTGGGTGAACTTGATGGTGGACCTCTTCAGGGAGGTCTCCAACCATGTGGGCCTCTACTTATTATCACCATTTACCCAAATCCCAGGTGCTTTCTTGGGCCGTTTAGGTCCCCTCCAGACTGAGACACCTAAGTCTACTAGCGCCCAATTAACCTTGACGATGGACTCCCCTTTGTTGTCTACTCAAGTTGGGAGGTTTCTTACTTACCTGGTCTCATATGTGGTGCCTTACACCCTCGCCTGGGTTACCTTTTGCTCAAGCATTCTTTTAACAGCTAGTTCCCTACCAATGTGGGTTCGCATCCCACATCACCTTGCTGGGAACAAGAGAGTTACAGACACTCTCTTGACAATTTGGCATATAACGGCTTCAATTTCCTCACTGAATATATCCTATTGGTATTATTCCATCAGCATAAAATATAATAAAGTTTTGATGACGGCTCACGGGCTTTGTATTGTCACAAGAGTAATAAATTGGAAGTGATTGGCCTAATATTGTAAAGACATTTTCTTTAAAATCGCATGAAATTCCATAGGTCCTTAAAATACTCGTTCCAATTAAGATGTCATAATTGGTGTTTGGAAGCACTATTGTGGGTGCTACTACTAAAGCTCTGAATCGCAGTGGCAAGGCGCTATAAGCTCCTTTACTCTTAGTGCTGTTGAGACCCGCGGTTCCATACTCCTTATGATGGTCAATGTCTGGTGCAATTTTCAGTTTCTTCACCAACTTCGTGGAAACAATGTTTATAGGTGCTTTACTATCAACAATAGCAACAACTTTGACCTTATTGACCAGAATATCCACATAAGTGCACTCAGAGTAGTAGGAATTGATAGAATTTACTAAGTGAATATGTGAAGAATCCAGAGAATTAAGAGTGTTCTTCAGAGTATTTCCAATGCTAGGACATTCATGGATGAATTTGTCAATTGGCATTGCTATATTGACCCCTTTCAGACTTGGAGTATCAGATGCATTACTCAGACCTTCTGCTGGAATATTTTCAATTATCTGTTGTACATACGGTTTAGCTACTACTTCAGAGGCCTCAGGCATGACAACCTTACTCTGAGATCAGGTTACCGCATGTACATTTGTAGAATCTTCATTAGGTACTATAATAGAATTTGTTTCATCATTAAGCAAGGCCCATGGCCTGCGTTTTCTTGTTGATCAGGTGGGACTAGTTTTTCTGGCACAATAGAGCATCCCGCATCTATTGTGCTTGCTCTTTTCCCTTCTCCTGTACTTTATCAGGAAGGACCACATTGATGTTGCGTTGATGACATCAAGAGGCAAAGTGCCCTTTGTGGTTACATTTATAGCAGGTAATATCATTCATTGAGCGTGTAGGCTTAGTATCTGAGTTCTGTTCAGTTTTCACAGGCAAATCAATTTTAATCTTCTTATTGACTTCAATGAGTTTCCCCACAGAGGCAGGTCCTGATTTGTACCCAGTATTTGGAGGACTGTAATTCTGTGAACATCTACAAAGATAGTCAACTAGTTCATATGTTGTAAGATTTTGTATGAAGGCAGGCATTAAAACGTTTGATAAATACTGTTAAGGTTGTACCACATGTTCTAATGCAATCTTAGCATCAAAGTCAACCATAGCCTTGGCGCCTAAGAGAACTTGCGCTTTGCGATAGAATTGATCCATAAATTCATCAATGGCTTCATCTTTTTTAAATCAAATATTCATGAATTTAGATTTTCTTGTCGACATTTGTTCTGGACCTCCAAATTTGTAAAGCACAGCCTCTTTGACTTCAGTGTAAGTTGGATTTTCATTGATATGGGGCATAATTAACTCAATGCTCCACTGGTCCAAGCAGTTAATCATAGTAGCTGCTCAATTGCGATCACTGGCCCCATACATAGCTAATTCAAAACGTTTGATAAAGATGGCGATACTTCCATTTTTTTAGATAAAAGCAGGTTTGCTGGCTTGTAATTATCGCTTTCCCACCCTGAGTTATCAGAATTGCTTCTTTGTTGACTCAGGCTAGATGCACTTGGGCGTTGAGGCACTGAATCACGGCTGAAGGAACTTGGGTTAGCCAAAGCAACCATTCTACTGAGCATCTGCCGATGTGGTAAAGCATCTACTCAGTGACTACTTCCAAAGCTTCATCTTTGTAGTATTCTGAAGCATTTCCAGTTGAATGGTTTGTAGCACATTGGCAACGCCCGTCATCCAATTTTTGGATCTGCTCATTAAAATTCATTCTCCCAATTAACATGATTTTGAATCTTTAACTTTAATTTTTTATATTCCTCATTCAAAGTGGTGGTTTGCAATTGCAAATTGGAAATCACTTGGTCTTTTTCCTTAATTGTCTTCTTAAACTGATTCACTTCTCCATGCAGAAGATTAATTGACTCATTAGTATTGGTGACCTCCTTATTAATATTATTAATCTAACGATTGAGACAATCAATGGAATTTTGAATTTCTCCATTTTCTGCCTGTTGGCCTTTGAATTGTGTTTGCCAATAATTGATTTTTTCAGTATACTCATCCTTCATCTGTGAAATTTGGGCGCACAATCATCGATACTGATTACAAACTTCATCATTAGTATTTAACTGTGCCTCTTGAGCTTTGTGATTAAGCCTCATGAACTCTGAAGCATTAATTGAAGTTTGTGTGATGTTGTTGACCCAAGTTTAGATAATTCCTCTTTCTTCTAAGAAATTGCCAAAGATAGGATGTAATCTATCATTTAGCTCTTGTGCTAATTCTGCCACACTGTCATTAGCCCAAGTAGCTAGATTATAATTTGCTTCCAAGCTAGAACAGATTTCAGCAAAGTTGGCCTCTAAACGCTCATTTAAAATTTGGGCCGCCTTGCTGGAGTTTTGTGAGAAGTTAACCAACTCAGAAATGGCTGCATGATGGCGAGCAATTGTCATCTGAGAATTTCTAGAGGTGGGATATACAAATTCAATTAAATATTGGGCAATATTCTCTATCCCAATTAAATTATTTCTGACTTGAGCTACACTCAATTGATGATGAGCTAGATATCTCATCCACAGCACATCTTGCTGTCGTTGATGATAGAAAGGATTACTGCTGTTGTCTGCAGGCCCTTGTCCCATTTGGTATCCTCTTAACAACTGATGCTTGAGTCGTTCAAGTTCTTCATGTGAAATGGGCTCATCAGGGTAAGTAATGATAGGTACATTGTTCAAATTAATTTGAGACACAGTCATTTCTGTATTCCCATTAGGTCCAGTAATAGTTCTAAATAATTGATTGGGACTACTCCCATACTTGCCGCGGTCACCATCTGCATTCCCTGGCCATGAGCGCCACTTGTTGGATTTTTGGTATATTGAGAGTGACTGGTTCTTCTTATAAGGTAAGATGGAGTTTTGAACGTCTATTGTATGAAGACAACAGACCAGATGGTGACTATAATTAAGATATAATTCCTTGGTAATTCTACTGAAAGTTGTATTATCCTGTCATTACTTAGATGATGGCACGCTACCCTGATCTTCCTGATCCTAAGTAAATCCTTGACATAACACAACGTAAAGTATTAATATAAAAGCTTATAAAAAATATAGAACTGTAGGAATATTTGTTGTTTTATTAGTAATAAATTGGGATAATTTATAGGGTTTAATGTTCACCACATCTTACCCATGACACCTCAATTTCAATGGCACTTGGCCAGAGAAAGTAATGAGTTAATTTGAGGGTCTATAATCCATTCAACTCAAAACATCCCAATCATCTCAGAGTCAGTCTCAAACTCAGAAATATATTCAAGACAACATTTTTAACGTGTCTGTAGATAGCTGAACTGATACTCATCTCAAGCAATTGGCAGCACATACCAAGGCGATTTGTACCACTAATTAATAATTAATTAGATTGAAAACTTGATTGACATTAAAAACTAATTTTGACATAGACCAACAAAGCCCACGTGCCCAGGTTATTTAGTCAGCTATTATTATAGGTCCAACTAAACCAACAAAGCCCCCGTGCCCATATCATCATAGTCAAATATTATTAAGTAGAATCGCTAGGCCACAAATCTTAAGCTGTACATAAGCTTAGAATATTCCTGATCAGTGATATCTGATATGATTCATAATAAATTAAGCTTGTTAACATTATTATGTCCCTATCTAATATCTGACAATTAGATTCAGTCAACAACTCAACAATAAGTGTCAGAATTTTTAATGGTGTACAATCCAACCTTATGAAGTTAAAATGATGGGAAGTTTAAATTCCCTCCTTCAGAATTGAGCCTCAACAAGATAACTAATTTATCAATTAATGAGTCAATGCCTCACAATTAGAAAAGAACCCACTATAAGGACTCAGGATTTCTATAATGCACTACCTGTACTGAGCTACCAATTGATGACATAGGTGAAATTGCGTCCCAAATCCCAAGGCCTCAACCTAGAAGCCCCAGGAAAATGGGGGTGCAATAATTTAGACATTAACAGAAGTGAATAATTAATACTTGATTTCCATATTGGATGAGAAGGAAATACCTTTTATGC
This sequence comes from Massospora cicadina, assembly GCA_022478985.1. NCBI lineage: Eukaryota > Fungi > Entomophthoromycota > Entomophthoromycetes > Entomophthorales > Entomophthoraceae > Massospora > Massospora cicadina. The sequence goes on from JAKSZP010009784.1 coordinate 36,060, forward strand.
GGAGGGCTAAGTTAACTCCTTAAATCACAAGGCCCCAGTCAACCTATAACATTAGAAATTTTTGGCTCAATAAAGTTAGTCTCAAAGTATTTTCTAGACTCTAATTAGCATAAATTTATTTACTTTTGAGGTTTCTCAACAATAGAGTTAGCAGTCAAGACCATAGATAGTTGACAATTGTGGAACATTTTAATGCAAAAGTGAAAAGCCATTGTCTTTCAAGAGCCATTTTGCCATAAAGTGCCATCCCATAGGAAGCTAGAAACTCTTAACAGGACTTATAGGGAAAACAAAAAAAACCTTGTTTCTACCATAACTTTGAAGCTGTAACATGTGGTCACTATAGGATGCCTCAACTTGTTATTAATAAATACGTCAATTATAAATGGACAATGATTTCAGCGAAATAATCTCCTCTAAAGTGGCAGGAAATTACCACTTAATGAATTAACAAATCTTAATAAAGAAATGTCACCCATACAACCTGAGAGTTTGGAGTTTTAGTTCACCTATTAGCTTAGCTCTCCTGTACCAAAATGGAACTAGTATTCCCTTCAGTCTGACAACATCAGCGGTACCATCCAGAAGCTCTAGGATGGGATTTACTCAACTGAATGGTGATCCAGACAATCTCAAGCCATCTCACTACCCTCCTACATGAAAAGGTTTATGGCTCAGCTACCCAGGCTACCATTGAATTAACCATTTGGGTGGAACCCTAACTCTGCCTGTTCATACATCCAGATCTCCATCACCTCCCCCAGGTAGTAGTCTGCATCATAAGTAGGTTTCACGTCAGGTGGGATTAATGCAGAACCTCAACTCCAACCTTGTCAATTTTTATAAAGCCCTTCTGTGCTTATCTGATATAATTGTAAGCAATCCAGGGAAATCAATGCCTCATAAACAATGATTAGAACAAATTACTCCATTGGACTCTAAGATTTCAAGCTACATGGACAACTAACTAACAATCTGCAAGGCATAATAATTGAAGTACGCGAATATGTACATTAACCTTCCTCCAAAATCTGCCATCTGAGTACAGACTCTTGAATTGGCTTTGATGCAAAGCCTGAACCAAGTAAAGGCATTTATTGAAGGACTGCAACACCAATACCAGGAACTATCCGCAGCATTAGGAGTTTAAGGGCTTAAAGGTCCCTGTGGGCCTGAAGGGCCCCAAGGGCCCTAAGGCCACACTAGAGCCGTTGGTTGTAATGAGTCCTAAGATCCCAAATAGTCTATAGGGCCTAGTAGCTCCAATAGTGCAAAGGGTAATGAAGCTTAAAGGGCTGTCTGGGCACCTGGGTCCACTATCCTCATGTTGAGGGTGCTGACAATCCGTGGAGAAGCAAAATATTGGCTAAGTTCAAGGCTTTACATCAACAGATGGAGCATATTACTCAAGGGTGCAATGTCCTAACTGATGGCCATCCTATTGACCCCAACCTCATTTTAGAGGCTCTAGATTAAGAGATGGAAAAGAAGCATGCGTATAAGGTCACTGATAACTGTCTTATTTAGATAGAACAAACTTTTTCTGACCTCATATTCTAGCCAAAAGAGGAAAATTTAGATTCCAGCTCTGAAATTTTAGATGGATCAAAAATCCATTACAACCACCCTCAACTAATGATAGAATGAGCTACAAGGTGATGTAAATAAACTAAGAAGGCAATTGGATCAAAAGGCTCCTTGAAAATATGCGGAAACAGATTTATAAAAAGCTGATTCAAAGTGCTGAGCGCGTTGCCAGACAGTTGCCTCCTAGGCTTCAGAATAAGAATGTTGTGGATAAAATTCAACTGAATAGAGTAAATGTCAGGCATTTATGAGTCCGCAACAAGGAGGAAATCAAAATTAATAATAATAATGATTTAGTCAGCCAAAAGACCCTGGCCAATTCTCTTTGGAACCCCACAAATGGGGTAACACGATTTTGACTCCTCTACAGGCAACTAAATTAATAACCAATAGTTGGATTACTCCGATCACAAAGCAGACCATGGGGCATCCATTGGACGGTGCTTCCCCAACCATGCCCAGGTCCATTCAAGCACCTACGTGGGGACCACCCCCTTTTATAGGCGTGGCAGGGTCTCCCTAGGTGAAGTAATTTTATCAGATGGGGATTGGCTGAAATACATCAAATCGTTACCTCATGAGCATGTCTTGACAAATAACGATTCCTCATCCATTGTTCATTCAAAGAGATACAAGTTTGTCGAGCCTTGATAGGCTAAAATTGCATATTACCTAATTAAGAATTTCCCAAACTATTCAAAATCAAGCCTTAACACTTTAAATAATCATATCAATTTAGTATATGAAATTCTCTCTTTTACCCCCGCGCGGCCCATTTTAAAACCCATAAACCCAAAAACCACTTATATACTTAATTTATTTATTTTCATATAACTGGTGAGACCCGCTCCTCATCTATATTGTTGGATTTGAGGCTACCAGTACCCGTGAGCCTTTTTCTCAACCCTCAAATCCAACATGCAGCATAAACATTACTTCTGCCCCTTCTAACTATACCTATAAACCCAGCATTAAGGAGAGGTTCATATCAGGACAGGAATTATAACTTCATTTAAAATGCTTACAAAAATGTTATGGAGGAGGTACTAGTAGGCAGAAAGTAAATAAAATCATTCACGCCTTTGAAGTTAGGACAGAGAAGATATGCCCTCTAAAAACTTTTCTTTTTCGTTGCAATCACTTTTGCAACATCTTCAATTCAAGACTGAATCTAGTTTGACAATCTCACAGAGGAGATTAGTCTGCGCCCATGTCAGGGAGCAGTTGGGCAAGTAAAATAAGAGGAGCAGGTGGAAGGCCCGCGGCCTCCAACGTTCAAAAACGCTGGAGAAACCAGCAGAATAGACAAAAATTTTAAAAAACTGGCGGTCACTATCTCCCCAGAGATACTCGCATGGCAAGCACGATGCAACCAGTACATCAACACGCCACACTCCCAGCCACTTTTGTCAGTGGAATTCGGAGTCCACATGTTTCTGGACATCCAACAAATGGCCTTATGGGAAAAATTTTGTGAAGATGTGCACACAATTTTCCCAACCGCGGTGTATGTAACACCTCACTACATGTCATGCAGTTGGCTGGACCTAGGTTTTGAAAGCAAAGAGGCAGCAGACAAGGCTGCGGCAGTGTGTGTGGTGGTCAACCTCCCCGAAGGGCAATGGGTCATCGAAACCAAATGCACCAGATGGACAAAATCAAACCAAATTTTCCTCACGTTTGACTTTTTGCCTACTATGGTAAAACGTGACATTTTGGAACAACACTTGAAAGATGGTCTCGCCATATATGGCGAAATACAATCTTTTGAATTGCAACACTTCACGCTGATGCCACACCTGTGCACCAGCAAAGCCATCGCAGTCCTGACCCCAACTGAGGAGATCGCAAAGGACCTAACTCAGATCCTACACTCCACTTTTATTGATATTGCAGGGCATAACACCCACCCATTCTGGGTGACCGTGGACAGCGCGCCCCCCATTTGCACCCACTGTGACGCATTCAGCCATAAGGCACACGCATGCCCCACCAAGGAGGGCGTCGCATTCCAAGAGCACCCCTCAGTGGCCATGGCCAGCGGAGAGGCGCACTATGAACCAACTGCAAGCACCAAAGAGGCTTTCCCGTGGGGAGCACAAGGCTGCTACTTACTAGTAAAGCCTATCTCCCTGCAAGAGCAGAAGAAGGCCAAGCAGGCCCGCAGGGCCGCGGCCAAGGAAGCGGCATAAGCCACCACCACTATCTTACACTCACAACGCCAGGAGGATATGGAAATCTTCGTGGTGGAAGCAACTTGGGAATCCATCAACCAATCAGATTGGGAAGCCCATGCCGAGTGGGCCACTCAATCTGAGGATCCAATGGGGGATTTGATCTCACCCAATCGTTGCACCCGAGCTCTGGTTGAAACTGACTTGGGACCCATCCCAACTATAATTTTTTTTGACCCACTCAACAGTGCACCAAACTCATCCGCACCACAAAAAATTCGTCCAACGTTGGGAAAACAAAAAGCAAAGGCTAAAGCCAATGCAACTCTTTCCACAAAAATTAACAAAAACCCTGATAGCATTGCTGCTAACACCCGTGCTGCTGTGAAAGCCTGTGGGGATCTAGAGGAGGCTGGTGGGCCTGGGTGCCCACCCCCTCGCACCTAAGGTGTGATGGGGGAAACCTTCACTTTAGGGACATTGAATATCGCCGGACTCAAGGCCTCCCCATCCCGGGCTAGGAAACTGAGTTTTTTACAACATAAAATTTGCCTGTGGATATCCTGGCCATCTGGGAGTCCCACTGTCCATGAGGTTCTGAGGAAGCTTGGAAAACAATGCTCCTCCCATCCCTATCCTTTTGGTTGAAGCACTGTGGGGTGCTAATTTGGAAAGATAATTTTTTCAAATTTTTATCCTCAGAAACATTCCTAAATGGCCAAGTGTTAGTTGTCACTTTCTTGTGGGCTGACGTAGCGCATGAAATCATCAACATCTATGCCCCAAACGGTGCATGCGAGCATTGGGAATTTTTCTCATCGGTCAAATCCCTCCCACTACCCCCAGACTCTTTCCTAGTCGGTGACATGAACTGTTGGCTAAACACACCAACAGACCGGTGGCCTTCATCACCCCACGCCCCCCAGGGTCACATAGAACTGCGCGTTCTAAAAGCTACCCTCAGGTTAATGGATGCGCTGTTACAACATGCCTCGCTGCTCAAAAACATGACGCACCCCCATGTCCACAACGGCCAATTAAGGTCCATGACCCACATTGACCTTATCCTAATGCCAGCAAAATTCCAACCCCACATCTCCCACTTCAAAACAACAAAAATGGAATTCTCCAACCATTGACTGGTCTCACTAACCTACCACCTACCTGTCACAGCTGCTAAGGCCCCACATTGGTGCAAACTCGCCCCTCCAAGCTCGCATCACCAGGATTTTCCGCGTGGGTGGAAGCGGCAACTTTGGCAAAAAAGTTTGTTGCACCATTTTGCGTGAACCCCATTTCCACATGGGCAACTTTCAAAGATGACACCATCCGCCTCTCTCGCCATCTCTCCTCCAGACACTCATGAGACACATCAGCCGTCATTTCGCGCACTCTGGCAGAGTTGGCACACCTGGAGTCCAACATCCCAGCTACAGGATACAGCTCTGCATGGGGCCGGAAGTGGGCGGAGGCAGCTGCCCACCTCAACGCACTCAAAAGGCAACACAAACATCGGGTTTGTGTTCAGTACAGGGCCACACGCATCACAAAAATTGACAAGTGCACCGCACATTTCTTTAAAAAAAATTTTGCACCATGCCAGAGCATGGCCTGCAAACAGGTGCGAAGATCAGATGATTCCATTATGGATATGCCAGCCAAATTGGCAATAAAAACATAAAAGTATTACTCCGAGTTGTACCAATCCAATCCAATTCAGCCAGCTGAAGTGGCAGAATTTCTCAACTGAGCCCACATCTGCACCATTTTCCGATACCCAGAAATAATGAATTTGATTACTCCGACCAAATTATGGACAGCCATTCACAGTGCGCAAAACCAAAAATTCCCAGGCCCAGATGGCATTCCAATATAAATTCTACAAAAAGTACTTCAAATATATATCCTCACTACTGCTTGCCTCATTTAACCATAGCCTTCTGTAAATGCGCCTCCTACCAGGAGGACAAGAGGCCTTCACCGTCACACTCTTCAAGAAAGGGGATAAGCTAGACTTAGCCAACTGGCACCCTATTTCTCTAACAAACACAGACACTAAAATTTTAACAAAAATCATGGCTAACCATTTAGGGACTGTAGCATCTGCCACCATCTCCCCAGAACAATTCGGTTCTATCCCCAGAAGGTCGATTTGGGATAACGTGCACTCTGTGGCTAATGTATGTCAGTCCACAGCCTCTGGGGCACTTGTATTATTGGACCAACAAAAGGCCTATGATAAAGTAAACTGGGAATACCTAAGGGCCTGCCTCCATCAATTCTGCCTACCCCCTCACTTCATCAACTGGGTGATGCTGCTCACGGAATCTGCAACAATGGCAGAGCGTGGCCCTGGCTTCCTAATGGAAGTAGTCCACCCCCAAAGGGGCTTGCGACAAGGGGACCCCCTCAGCCCACTCTTATACAACTTCAGCCTTGACCCACTACTGCAAAATGTGAATGCCCAACTCACTGGGGTCCATGTTCCAGGCCAAGCCCCAGTCAAGATAATGGCGTTTGCAGATGACCGTGTGGTTGGGGTGTCTAATAATCAAGATGCACGCGCACTTGAAGCTCTCATCCAGGAGTATTCCCGGGTAAGCAACGCGGCACTAAACGCTTCCAAAACTGAAATCATCCTCCTCGGTTGGTTTCAGAACTGCTGGACCCCAACAATTAGTTCCCAACCCAGCTCATCTGCTCGCCCACGTCCTCGCCCTAATAACTCAACACACACCGCCCCACTGGTGCTCCCCTTTGTGCCATGTCCTACCATAGGACTGGTACGCCATCTGGGCGTGTGGATGGAGGCAGGCAGGTACGCGTCAGCAGTAATGGAGTGCCATATTCTGGACAACGTGACAAAGCGAATCGCCTTTCTCAGAGCCCACCCTACTTCCCTTACTGGCAGGGTTGTTTTAGCCAACTCTATGCTCCTCTCCAAAGTTTGGTTTGGAGCCCACGCCATCCCCTTCTCCCCAAGCTTCTTCAAATCCTTGTATGCCTTGCTGTAAGGATGGCTTTGATCAGGCCGCCCTCCACCAGTACGGCTAGAGGTCATGTTTGGCCCTTATCATCATGGTGGCATGGGCCTGCTTGACTTCAAAGCCCATGCTGCCAAGATCCTGGGCACCTGGATTGCGGCCATCACCGCCCCTACACTCCCATCCCAACACTAGTCCCACGCAGCCCAATCCAACTTCTCCCACGCCTTGGGCCTCAACATTCCATCGAACCCCCACTCCCTGATGAAATACCTCGCATCACACACATCGGCCACAGGTCCTCACAGGACTAAAACCCACTACAAATGAATCCTCCTCTCCATGCGGAGCGCTGAGTGGAGAATTCATATTAGTGGACATACAACCCAAAGAGGCCGCCCCTCTCCTCAGTTCACACAAGAGGTACAGGGGCTACCCATCCATGATGGCGTGATCCCCATTCGGCCCCATGTCCTATCCAGGGTGGACTACCTGGACATGATGGACATCCCTTATTCCATTGAGACCCAAAAAACAATCTGGAAATATGTACATCACCCTCTGTTGCAGCCTCAAGTCTGCTCCCATGTGTGGCGCTGCCTGAGGCGGGTGTATCGTACAGCTGAGCACTCTAACGCTCTACACTCATCCTGTGTCGTGTGTGGCCAGTATGGAACGCTGTTTCACCGCCTGGAGAAGTGCCCTACCTCTAAAGTGATATGGCGCGAAGCTCAACGTCCGCTGGGCCAGGATCAAACGCATCCCTTCAGTCTGTCAAAAGATATGTTTGCTCTATCAATGGCCTCCTCTCTTCCACCCTCCCTCCATGCTTTGGTGGTTGCAATTGCCATGTGGACCATCCACACGATTGTCTTAGATGCCATCGCAGGCTCCACCCCCACCCTCCCAGAAGCTGTCCACAGATTCTGGTCTCATTTGGTGGACCACTTTCAAGCGTGGATGTTTGGATACCTCCCACCGCGTCACCAACAGCTGGTCTCCTCCTGGTTCCCAGTCTGGTTCATCAACTCAGACCCCTTCCTCCACACGTGTTCAGTTGTGGCTACGGCCCCTTCACACGTTCTCTCCCCCTCCCCATAAGTGGCGTTCCCGCTGGCAACAAGAGATAGCATCGCTTCTCTGGGGTGCCTTCCCTGGTACTAAGTTTTGTCTCTTCTGAGTCATATTCAGAAGTGTCCGTCCCATGGTCAGCCTTCCCCACAATAAATTAAAAGATATGCCCTCTACTTGTGTATCTATCAGACCTGGGAGAAGGTTAAGAACACTTTAAATTAAGAGTTCTTTTATGATAATTATGCTTGAAGAAGAAGCAGGCCTTCATGGAAACCGCCTTAATAAGAGGAAGTCTCACTGACTTCTCTAAGCAATTATATGCTAGTGCTCAACCATTTGTTACTGATAAATTCATCTCTATAGACAGCACCATTGCCACAGTTATATTTGTATTGAGTCTTGGCCTGGCATCTAATCACATATTATAGGACTCAAGTGGACCTTTGCATGTACTCAGAAAATCAAGAAAGCTCTAAAACCCCTGTCACTAAGTGAACAAATTTCTTATCTCCTCAAGACCACCCAAGTCAGCTTTGCATACACACCATTAAGGCAAAGGACAAATAAAATCTACATCTGCTCCTATTTTAAAAGTCATTGCCATACAATGGACCAATGTTATAAGCGGCGTTAAGATGGAGCAGAACAAGAACTTGCTTAAAAGGGAGATCAGCATAATCAAAGAAGCTCTTTGTGCTGATAATTACACCATCATGCCTCTAACTAAATTAATTTGATTATTTAAAATTTAAAATTTTATTTAGGGAAGGCTGACCATGAGATGGACACATCGATATGTAAACTAATAACCACTAATATAAGCTAGAGGCACCCCGGAGAAGCTAATGCTGTCTTCTGTTGCCAGCGGGAACGCCAAATAAAGGAAGGAATTATCATGAGTAGAGGCTTATCCCACTATTGAGCACATAGGAAGGAAAGGGTCTGAAGTGATAAACCAAACTAGAAACCAGGATGAGACCAACTGTCATTGACAGGATGGTAGGTAACCAAACAACCATGCTTGAAAGTGTCCATAAGGTGTGACTGGAGTTGCCATACAGCTTCCTGGATGGTGATAGTAGAGCCTGAAATGACATCCAAGACAACTGTGTGGATAGTCCACATTGCAATTGCTACTGTCATAATTGGATGACTTAATAGTGGGAACTGATGCTAAGGATAAGGCTGGGCGACAGGAGGCCCAGAAGGTGAAACTTCAGGCTCTTCCTGACCAGAAACACACCTTAGATCAACGCTGAGTGCAAGCCAAGCATGCCCAGGTTGATACTAATGGTGTGCAAAACGCCCAGCCTCTTATCTCGGCCCAGGCACTAAAATGAACGATCTACGTTATAAATGAAGATGGTTCAATTTGGTTAATTGGAGAGCAAGGGTTCAAATCCCGTTCAAGTTAAGAAATCCTAAGTTTGGGTAAAATATGGCTTCAATTGATTACTTGAGTGAAGGCACTTTCAATGTATTTTACTAAAACGGATGGAAGCATCTGTTTATTGGAGCGTCAAGGCTTGGGCGCACTTCCACAGAACCTGAATTTCCCCAGCCCACTTTAAATATTATTTTGCGACCAACATTCCTTGTTGGTCGACTTTTTTAAATAAAAATACCCATTTTTTATGTTTTACTTATGTTTCCTTGGGATAACTTGGTGGCGGACCTCTTTGGGGAGGTCTCCAACTATGTGGGCCACTACCTTCTATCACAATTTACCAAAATCCCAGGTGCTCCCTTGGGCCGCCCAGGTCCCCTCCAGATTGAGGCACCCAAGCCCCCTGACGCCAAGTTACACTTGATTATGGACTCCCCTCTGGGGTCCACTCAAGCTGTTATGTTCCTCACTTACTGGTACTATATGTTGCGCTCTACACCCTTGCCTGGAGTACCTTTTGCACAGGCACCGTTCAAGGTGTCTTCTTTCCCTTTTTCTTAACGACTAGTTCCCTAGCAATGTGGGTTTGCATCCCACATCACCTTGCTGGGAACGAGAGAGTTACAGACACTCTCTTGACAGCTACCACTAAGGCTCAGAAGGAAGGTTGTATAGGGGAATTCAAGGACAAGGCGAAAATGTACTTAGATAGGCTTAATGGATGTGTTTGCTCCTGGAAAAAGAGACTTTGAATCTCACGCCAGATTGCTTTTGACGGAGGGCACTCTTCCAGGCGGTGGACCAAAGTCCCATATTGGTCACACACAACACAAGAGGAGTGTGATGCGCTGGATCACTCATCAGTACAGTATATCTGTTTCAAGCAGCGCCACACATGGGAATTTACATATGGCTGCAAAAGAGGGTGATGGGCGTACTTCCAGATGGCTTTCTGGGTTTCTAGGGAGTAGGAAATGTCCAACATATCCAAATAATCCACCCTGGCCATGATAGGGGACCTCCTTGGTATCAAAATGTCCAGAATGGCTTGCCTTGTACTTCCTGTGTGAAGCAGGGAGTAGGGCGACCCCTCTGGGCGGTGTGCCCACTGATGCGAATTCTCCACTCAGCTCTCCGCATGGAGAGGAAAAATTGTTTGAAATGGGGCGACGTCCCATGCAGGCCTGCAGCAGAGGGATGTGAAGCAAGATATTTTAACAGAGAATGGGGGTTAGTAGGATTGCTGAGATTCAGGGTGCAGTAAAAATTGGAGTGGGCTGCGCGTGACCAATGTTGGGCTTGGAGTGTAACGTTAGTAACTGCAGAGATCCAAATGCCAAGTACTTTTGCGGCATGTGCCTCATAGTTGAGAAGGCCCATACCACCAACGTGGCGAGGGCCAAGAAAGACATCCAGGCGCACTGTCGGTGGGCAGCCTAACCAAAGCCTTTTTTTCAGGAGGGTGTATAACGAGGCAAAGAAAGATGGGGAAAGGCGATAGCATGTGCTACAAACCAAACTTTAGACAGGAGCATAGGGTTGGCCAGCACAACCTGCCTGGGAGGGAAGTTTGGTGGGCTCTGAGGAGGCGATGCGTTTTTGACATTGTCCAGGATATGGTGCTCCATCACCATTGAGACGTACCCTCCCGCCTCCAGCCACACACCCAAATGGCGTAATGGACCAGCAGTGGGCCTTGGCATGAAAGGGAGCACAAGCGGGGCGGTATGGGGTAGGTGGGGCAAGTGAGCCCGTGAGCTAGCTGCTGAAGCAGGTAGGAAACGGGGTGCTGGTGACCAGCAGGCTTGGAACTGACCAAGGAGAATGATTTCTGTTTTGGATGTGTTAAGTGCAGCGTTACTTATTCATGAGTAAACCTGTATAGTAGCCTCAAGCGCATGTGTATCTTGGTTCGTTAGACACCCCAACTACATAATAATCAGCAAACGCCAATATCTTAACTGGTGCTTGGACTTGCACATGGACACCAGTAAGGCGGACATTCACATTGCATAAAATTAGGTCGAGGCTGAAGTTATATAAGAGTGTGCTCAAAGGGTCCCCTTGGTGGAGGCCCCATTGAGGGCGTACTACATCAGTGAGGAAGCCATGGCCACGCACAGCCATTGTGGCGGATTCCATAAGAAACATCACCCATTTAATGAACTGATGTGGGAGGTAGAACTTGTGGAGGCAGGCTTTGATGTAATGCCAGTTGATTCTATCATGAGCTTTCTGCTGGTCTAAAAAAACAAGTGCCCCAATAGCCATGGATTGGCAGACGTTGGCTACAGTGTGTATATTGCTCCATATAGACCGTTTGGGGATAAAAACTAATTGCTCAGAGGAAATGATGTCAGAGGCAACTTCCCCTAGGCAATTTGCCATAATTTTAATAAATAACTTAGTATCTGTATTAGTAAGTGAAATGAGGCGCCAGTTGGCCAAGTCCAGCTTATCATCTTTTTATACAGCGTTATAGTGTACGCCTACTGGCCCCCAGGAAGGAGACGCGTTTCTAAAAGACACTTATTCATTGAGGCAAGCAGCAAAGAGGAGAAAGTGATTAAAGTATCTATTATATAAAACATAAGGAATCATATCTGGACCTGGGCATTTCCTGTGCAGTGCATCGTTAACGGCATACCAGATTTCATCCCATGAAATTAAATTCATCAACTCCAGATAGTGGGAAATGATGCGAATATTTGCACTTTTGATAAATTCTTCAACTTTGGCTGGTTCAACTGGATTAGATCAATACAATTCAGAGTAATAGTTTTGAATTTTGGCTGCCACTTCAGCTGGAGTGTCTGCAATGGAGTGGTCTAGACGCCTCAGTTGTGTGCAAGCCAAGCTCTGTTGTGGTGCAAAGAATTTTTGGAAAAAATAGGTGGAGCACATGTTGCCCATCATTATATTTTTTGCTTAGTACTGTACACAAATGCGATTTTGTGTTGCCTTATGTAAGGAGAGTGTCTATAACTCTCCTGTTTTCAGCGTGGTGGTGCTCAGTTCACAGAGCCAACGCAAGGAAACTAGCCGTAAATACCAAAGCTACTAGAGCCCAGAAGAGGGTGCTGGAGCAATAATAGCTCACGAGAAAGAGTTGATCGTTATAAGAATTCCCACACCAAAAACGACGCGATGAACCAAGAATAAAGGGGTAAGCGGACCAGGTTGAAGGGAACCTGGGCAAACTAATGGTACACTAGGGGCAAACCTGATCATATGTAAAATGATAGGGTTAATGTAGTGTGAGACCTCCTTGATGGGGTCCTTGCACAGGATCATTCAAAATAACATAAGTAAAATGGAAAAGGTGGGAAAATATTTATTGGGAAGTCGACCAACAAGAAATGTTGGTTGGGGAAAACATAATTAATTAGCGTCAGGGGAAATTAGGGTCTGCCAAAGTATCCTAAGCACTGATCCATTAATAGGCACAGACTACCATCTGAATTGGTAGAAAACACCAAAAGTGACTTCACTTGAGTAATCAATTGAAGTTGGATCTGACCTAAACGCGTGATTTCATATTTGGAACGGGTTCTGAGACCCCGTTCCTCAACTAACCAAATTGACCCATCCATGTTAATTGTGTAAACTGTCCTTTTAACGCTCGGGCTGACGTAAGGGTCTGAGCGTTAGGCACCTCACTAGTACCAACCTTGGCATATTTTGCTTGTACCCAGCGTTGGTCCAGTGTGTGCCTGAGGTCAGGAAGGGCCTGAAGCTTCACTCTCAGGGCCTCCTGGCGCCCAGCCTTATCCTTGGGGTTGGTCCCCACTATGGTGTCATGTGACCATGACACCTTACCAGTGCATTAAGGCAAGCGGAAACTTCTGCCCACTTATAACCCTAAGACAGACTGTAGCATGCAGCAGGGGTTTAGACTCCAGGTGGTCCACCTCTGTAAGCATGCGCATAATGACTTCCAAGGCAGCCTGAGAGTGACACAATGATAGGTGGTGTGCCTGGCAGATGGTGTTTGCTTTGAAGGTTGACCAAGTAGAAATCAGGTCTTCACAGAACGGTGTAGTTAAATCCAGTGCCAAAGTTTTGGTGTCCATCCATGAGGAAAATCTAAGTGGCGTGATCTTGGCTGGACAAAGTTTGCACCACTTTGGCGCCTGTGCAGCTGGGTGCACCAAAGCGAAGGAAATCAACACCAACCTGTGGTCAGAGAAATCGATTTTTGTCATCATAAAGTGTGCAACCTGAGACCAAAAGTTCATTAGGGCAAAAATAATGTCAATGCGGGATATAGACCTCAGCTGACCGTTGTGCACATGGGGATGTGACATGTTGGGGAGCAGCGGTGCATGTTTAGGTAGGGTATCAAACAGCCCCAAAGTGGATTTTAGAACGCGAAGTTCTACGTGCCCCTGCAGGAGGGACAGGCGCCAAAGGCCAGTGGTTGGTGGACGGGTTGCCCAGCAGTTCATGTCGCCCATCACAAACGGGTTAGGAGGAAGTGGGAGGGAAGTAATGGCTGAGTGGAATTCACAGCAAGCCTGCGCACAAGTTGGGGAATAAAGATTACTGATATCATGCACTTCGTTGTCCCATGAAAAGGACACCACAAGCACATGGCCATCAAAGTAAGAATGGTTAGAAATAAATTTAAAATTAATGGGTCTTACATATAAGCACACCACAGTGTGGTGACCAAAAGGAAAGGGAGGGGAGGAACATGGTTGCCTATGTTTCCTCAGAACCATGTGGACAATGGATTTCCTGAATTGCCAGGATGTCCACAGGTAAACTTTTTAAAAATTATTTGAGGTGGGCTGACCTGGGGATGATACCGCACCAATGAGGGGGAATCAAAGAAAATGGAAAGGAGGATAAAATTTGGAAAGCCTCCACGTGCAGCATATGATAGGCCAGGAACTCCATGGACCTCCTTTGCTATTTGCTATCTCAGTTTGGGGCATTAGTATGCAACGCCAACACCGTCATAATTGTCCCCTAGCCAAAGTTCCTGTACCAGAATTAAACTTGGGGAGGCAGTGTTAATCCACAGGTAAATTATTTTTTAAACACTCAGTTTCTTACCCAGGACGGCGAGGCCTTGAGTCCAGTGATGTTCAATGTCCCTATTGTGAAGGCTCCCCATCACACCTTAGGTGCTATGGGAAAGGCCCCCTTGGCCTTCCGTTGCCACTCTCTCAGCAGCAGCAGTAGCCCGCGTATAGTGAACTTTTCTTTATACATGGGCTTAAGGGACTCTGTCACTTTGGATATAGTTGTGTTTTTGGTGTTATTTTTTGCTGATTTGGTTTGAATTTTCGAATTGCTGTGATCCTGTGGTGCATCAAAAAAGGTTGACAGAAATTCAAGCGGGAATTGGGTAGTAGAATTGGTTTTGATCGAGGCTTGGTAAGTTTGCTCAGGTAAATCTGACTCACCCATCAGGTCACCAGGTTGGTTGGCCCAATTTGATTGGTGCTCAGATTCTCAAACCGCTTTTGCAGCAAATGACACATTGTCATTCTGTGTCTGGGCAGGCGGGATCATGGACGCAGCTGTGGCCGCTGCCTTGGCTGCTGTTCTGAAGGCCTGCTTGGCCTTTTTGCACTTCTACGGGGACACAGGTTTGACTTGAATGTAACACCCTTGTGCAATCCACGGGAAGGCATCTTCAGTGTCTATAGCCTGTTCATAATGAGTGTCTATACTTCCCATTGTGTCAGGGATTATTTCGTTTTGTGTAATGCCCTCCTTGGCGGGGCAGGTGTGGGCCTTGTGGCCAAAGGCGTGACAAAAGGTGCAGATGGGGGCACGCTATCCACTGTGACGTAGAACAAGCAGAATTCCAGCCTATCAATGAACGCAACTGTGGTGTGGGGGATTTGGGTCAAATCTTCCACAATGTCTTTGGATGGGGTGATCAT
This sequence comes from Massospora cicadina, assembly GCA_022478985.1. NCBI lineage: Eukaryota > Fungi > Entomophthoromycota > Entomophthoromycetes > Entomophthorales > Entomophthoraceae > Massospora > Massospora cicadina. The sequence continues at coordinate 51,166 of JAKSZP010009784.1, forward strand.
AGCAATCACTCTTCCATGCACAGATCCTGCATGAGTGTAAAGCATTGCATCTCAAAGGATTGATTTTTCATATAGCTTTTAAGCCCTTCCTTGAGGTGGAGCTCCAGCACTGTGCTCTTTATCGTTGTGGGGAGGAAGTTGAAGGTTACAAAAATTTGATTTGATTTGTTCCACCGAGTGTGCTTTGTCTTGACCACCCATTGACCGCCTGGGAGGTCTGCCACCACACGCACATGTGCATCTTTGGCTGCTGCTTGTTTATTTTTCAAACCCAAGATCCAACCAACCTTGGGTCATGGAGTGTGGTGCTACATATACTGCTTTTGGGAAATGGTTGTGCACATCTCCACAGAACTTTTCCCAAAAAAGCCATTTGTTGAATATCCAGGAAAGCTTGACCCCCATGCTCCACTGACGACAGGGGCTGGGAATATGGAGTATTGATAAACTGGTTACATTTTGCTTGCCAGGCCAAAATCTCCAGGGAAATACTAACCACCAGTTTTTTATTTTACTCTAGGCCGCCGGTGTTGCCAGGGCATTTGCAAATTTTGGATGGTGCAGAGCCCAATACTGTGCCCTTTACTTTGCTACCCAACTGCAACCTGACATTGGGTGCACACTAATCTCCTCAAAGAGATTATCAAACTTACCTAGTCTTGAATCAAATTTGTTGCAACCAGTGATTGCAATGAGAGAGAAAAGTATTTATTTTGAATATTGCTCCCAAAGAATTGCCTTTGAGTTTACCTGTGTGAACAAGCTATCTACTTCTGACAATAACATTTTGATACTGCTTATTATTCTTCTAACAAGTTTCTGAAGAACCTTAATTTGCTGCCTCAGTTTGGGTGATTGGTAACTTGGTAGCCATTAATTTTCATAAAATACTCATTAATGCAATCTTTGATAGATGGTCCTCAGTAATCTTTTTTTTCATAAAAAAATTATTGGAAAATTAGATATGACCCCAACTTGATACATTACATGGAGTATGAAACTTCCAGCTTTCAATATATAAGGTCTATAGGGGCTATTATGCGTTCCCAATTAGGTTTGGTAAAATAACAAAGACATCTTGGCGGTAATCTTGAAATCTCCAGATATAAGTTTACTGCTGAGTACTCAACTCCTCCAGGAATACAATGACAGTATCCAATATACCAAATGATTCTGTTTATTACTTGAGACACGTAGCCCCCAGTTTTCAAGACTATAAAGGATTGCAAGGAAAGCATAAATCTTTGCACTTAGTTGCTAGATATGGATGCCAAGCTTAATAAAATTTGGTATCATGTCTGAGATTCCCGCGTACAACTGCCACCACATGTGGTCAACGGGATAGAAGGAATGCCCCTATGTCCTTTATAAAACAAAAAAGTAATTCCTCCAAGGTTACATGTCATAATACGCACCTGGGTGCGTAATAACATATCCTGGGAACCTTTGGAGATATGATGTGTTGATAACTTGTCAGTGAAAGAATTTGTATTTTGTTCTGGAGTTCTTGACCCAGAATATGGAAGCTTCATATAAGTGCTACTGGCCAAGTTTGACAACCAAGACGCGTGTAGTGAGAATTAAAACCCCAATAATTATGTATAGCTACTAACCATTGACATTATTGATGATGTCTAAGGTTTGGGAGCCTCCATGACTTTCTGTAGAGGCTTCTCCAATGATAGAACTAGTTTAGACTTTTATTGGAGATTATTTGACTTATTGTCATACTACAGGAGCAGGTCATCTGAAGGCATGTTTTTCCAAGCTTTCTAGCTTGAACAATAACTTTGAATAAATAGAACTTGGATAAACAGAGACCAGAGGCTCTGGGAAAGAGAGTGATTAAAGGAACTTGTTTAGATAGAAATCCTGTGGTTCTGATAAATATATATATATATATAATTTTTAGGGATTTAACCACGCTGGTTTGGAGGTCCCAAAAAATTGTAATTAGTTAGGGACTTAACTAACACATGGTTCAGAGTTCCCAACAATGAGCTTTACTAAAGAGCCTTAAAAAGTAGAGGTATAAGCGTAAAGGTATCTATTGAGAAAAAATGACTAGAACTTTTATTAGTGCTGTGAAAGATAATGGTAAGATTATATAATGAGATAGGAAGAAATTTCCTAAGCATTCAAATAATGGTAGTTGAAGGCAATTTATACCAAATAAGTTTTTATGAGAATTTAGTATTAATGAGATTGGTTGATGCTATATAGCTTAAATTTAACTTAATTTTGGACTTTCAGCCTAACAAAGCATCTAGTTAATAAATTAATTATATAAAGTTAATGATAATTTTGGCCTAAGACCTGACACAGCGTCAGTTGATAAATTTACAATAATAAATAATTTATAAATGATTAATATAATTAAGATTTATGAAAACCAAGTTAAACTTTAACCAACTATAAAAAATTACACCAGAGCCCCCTCTGAGCCTTGATTAGAGGTGACAGTTAATTGCTTAGGCTGAAAAATTTCTGTATAGTCCCAAAATTTCAGAGTTAGGATAGATATAACAATCTGAGGCATTTGGTATAAGCTTTGACCTAGTGAGCACAGGAAAATTCTTGACTACAATTTTTGGTAGTCAGCGGTATGAATAATAATCTCATAGACATTAGCTATAATTTTGTTTGACTTGACAAGCTTGATATTGAAAAAAGAGAGGATCCTAGGTTCAATTTCACCCCATTTAAGATCAGTAATCTTCTCTCATCATTAAAACTGAAAGTTAAATTGCAAAAACATAATGTATTCTTGTTGCTAACAAAAAATATGCAATCATGTTAAAAGTTTAAGAAGGAATCCTTGGACTAAGTCTAATTTCTAGAAATATATTCACCATTAGATTTGAAATAGAAAACATAAAATAATTTTTGGGGTGATAAGCAATGTGATTATAGAAGTTTTATGAATTGAAAGATAAATGTAAACTTAAGTCAAGAGGCGTCAGTTTTGAAATTCTGGGATAATCATCA